>JBBIGC010017449.1:0-10697 GCA_037576955.1 Lepidarchus adonis | reverse complement strand
ACACTCATCACTCACCTCACATCTTCATTCTTAACCACCTACACTCATCACTCACCTCACATCTTCATTCTTAACCACCTACACTCATCACTCACCTCACATCTTCATTCTTAACCATCTACACTCATCACTCACCTCACATCTTCATTCTTAACCACCTACACTCATCACTTACCTCACATCTTCATTCTTAACCACCTGCACTCATCACTCACCTCACATCTTCATTCTTAACCACCTGCACTCATCACTCACCTCACATCTTCATTCTTAACCACCTGCACTCATCACTCACCTCACATCTTCATTCTTAACCACCTACACTCATCACTCACCTCACATCTTCATTCCTGACCACCTGCACTTATCACACCTTCATTTCTGACCACCTGCACTCATCCCTCACCTCAGATATTCATTCCTGACCACCTACACTCATCACTCACCTCACATATTCATTCATAACCACCTGCACTCATCCCTCACCTCAGATCTTCATTCCTGATCACCTGCACTCATCACACCTTCTTTCCTGACCACCTGCACTCATCCCTCACCTCAGATCTTCATTCCTGATCACCTGCACTCATCACACCTAAATTCCTGACCACCTGCACTCATCATATATTACATTGCGCTAACCTGAGAGGAACTGAATGTGGATATTCCTCCCTGAGGAATATGAAGTGAGATTACGTTTGTAGGCTAGATGCACATCTTTCCAATCATGTTGAACCACTGCAATGCTGTGTGTCCCAGCAGGAACAGGTATTGGCACAGGTGTGGGTGGAGTACCAGGTGCTGTTCCAGGAGGTACTCACTTTGTCATTGTTATTACTGAGAAAATCTATCCTTTAAAAAGTATACTAAAAACAAATAGAATAAATGAATGATAATGTATCAAAGTGTTTAAAATTTAATATAACTTTTATTGAAGTATTAAATGTTTAAATATTTATTGCTGTTAAGTGATTTACATGAAGGCTGATATTGATGTTTTTCTTCGCGTGTTTTAGGATACTCTGCTGGTGCTAAGGCGCTTAAATATGGTATGTATAGTAAATCAGATTGTTGTGGTTGAAGGCAAATTTGGAATAAATCTGATTTGAATAATATTTTCAATGGGAAAATGTTACATGTAGTGAAAGTCATTTTACTGATATTTATTGCAATTACAATATAATTATACAATTATATTTACTATGGACAAGTCCATAGTATTCACAAGAAATATAAAGTAGGGCAGTAAACGAGAGGCAGTAATGATAAAACACACTGATTATACCTATGGCCCAGGTCCTGGTGCTGCTGGTTACGGGGTTCCAGGAGGAGTTCCAGGAGGAGTTCCAGGAGGAGTTCCTGGTGCAGTGCCTGGTGCTGGAATACCTTTAGCTGGAGGTAAACCATTCTGATCTTTGCTAAACACACGGCATGGTCATTATGTGCAGTAACATAAAAAGTAAAACTATATATAAATACTAAAGCACCACTTTAATAGCTTCCCTCAGTTATTATGTCATTTCTAAAGGGCGTGTATCAAAAACAGATTCATCCCCTTTAAATTTAAATACACACCGATCAGCCATAACATTAACACCACAGCCAGGTGAGTGAAAAACACTGACTCTCTAGTTATTTCACTACAATGGCACCTGTCAGAGGAGTGGGATATATTAGGGAGCAACTGAACAGTCAGTTCTTGAAGGTGATGTATAAGAATCTGAGCCACTTTGACAAGGGCCTTATTGTGATGGCTAGAGCATCTCCAGAACAGCAGGTGTTCTGCAGAATTCCAGGTCTGCAGTAGTTAGTACATACTAAAAGTGATCCAAGGAAGAACAACTGGTGAATCAGTCACAGGGTCATGGGCACCCATAGTTCACTGGGGCACATGGGGACTAAAGGTGTTGCAGAAAGTGTTAATGCTGCTTTAATAGAAAGGGGTCAGAACACACAGTGCACCACAGCAACATGAGGGGGACCTACTCGATATTAGACAGGTTGTCTTAATGTTATGGCTAATCAGTGTACAGCGAATGTGTTCACAGAATTTAAGAGTGCTAATGGATTTTGTGGTTTTGTATTTACTAAACCTGGCAAGTTGGTGCATGTTCAGAAGATTCAGGGTGTATCTGGTTTACATTGGTTAAAGGGGGTCACACACGGTGCAGTGATGTCACATATGAGCTTCTCTGCCATGTAAAGAAAGCCAGCGCAATCAACATGTCAGCTCAGTTCCCAGACAGAGTGATGAGTTTAAACCACATTTCACACTATAAACATGTTCATCGACAAAAACTGGAGTTGTGCAACGTTCACAGTTCTCCAAACTGTGGCCTGTGCTTGGTTTGCTTGGCTGAATCTGAATAAAGCAGTTCTAGTACAACTGAGATCACACTGATTTTCTTCTCTAAAGGTTATGGGGCGGGAGCTATTCCAGGGTCTGGCATTGCAGGTATGATCCCATTTGCTCATCGTTGCAACCTGTGTTTTGTGATGAATGGCATCTGAATAAGCAGAATCTGATGTTTGGCATGCTTATGGCATATGCTACATGTTCAAAATTCTCCAGAAATGAGTGAGGTTGGCATTCACTACTGCGTTAATATCCAACAGAAAATCACTACAGCTAGAGGGGTATAAAGAGTTCTCTGCAGTTATGGAGCTCCATCCAGCACCTCTGAGCTGATGTTTGAGATCCAGAACTTATCCTTCACCATCAGTTACTGACCTCAAATCCTCATAACAATATTCCAACCTTCTCAAAAGAATAGAGGGGGAACACTCTCCTCATTGATACCCTAGATTTCAGAGGAAACATTGGCATCTGCAAATTTCGACATACATTTTAGAACATTTAAATAAAATACACATCATTTTATTGAAGAATGGTTATGTTGATGTGGTCCCCTCAACTCAATTTTATTTATTTCATATAAATACTTTTTTAAAAAAACATTACGGAATATGGAATATATTCACACATAAAAAGTAGTGCCCTTTCCAGACAGAAGGAACTTTGCAGAAAGTTTCTATTTTGCAGAAATGGCAGATTGTTTTAGAACACTGTTTTGAGGAACTATTTTACCTTCTGCTTCAGGTTCAGTACTTTCTCAAAATAACCATGAGTGATGGAGTTGTATGCTAACTGGTACCTTGTGTCATGCTCTTTGTTCTCTCTGCAGGAGGTGTTGGAACTGTGCCTGGTGGTGGAGGAGTTGGAGGAGCTGGACAGGTCCCAGGAGCTGGAGGTAGCCTGTCTGAAAGGAGAACTAAATAAAACGACCATGTTAAAAAAGGTCCACTAAAGCATAAGAAATCACACTGTCAAATTTCTGTTACAGGATATCCAGGTGGAGTTAAGCCTCCCAAATATGGTATGATTGACTCTATTGAGTCTATATATCTCATTGTATCTTTAATATTTCAATACACTTTACAAAAAAAAAATTAATTTCCTTAATTTCTATTTTATCAGAAACACCTTCCATATTAGTCTATTGTACAGGTTAATAATATTGCTGCACAGTCTATCATTTGCAGACTGAATTACTATAGGACCACCAGATTGATGGGCCATTATTAGTACATCAGTGACTCTACAGTTTCTACATCCCTCAGTACAATTGCTGAAATAAGAATAGGCCACCAAACATATCTAGAACCCAGTGTCAGAAATTGAAGGGCACAAACTGTCACCAATCATTATACTAGAACGATAGATGTTTCTAATAAAGTGGCCTGAAATTGTAGTAGCAGACAAGATGTCTTGTGTATGAACCTGACCTCAGGTGCAGGGGCTGGAGCAGGAACAGGAGGAATACCCTTACCTGGGATCGGGACAGGAGTTGTACCTGGAACTGGAATTGGAGGTGATAAAATCCTTCTACTTTAACTAGTGCATTGCCTTTTCTTGGTAATCGTGTTATCTGAGCAACAATGGAATATCAGTGAATGAAACATACTTTACAATTTGCAGGATATCCCACTGGAGTGAAACCACCTAAATATGGTACGGTAGGCCAAGTCCACACTGTAGTTCATAGACCTGCCTGCTCTCCCTCTTTCCTGTGTTCACAGCTTGGTTCTGTTCACAGGTGTACCAAGTACCGGCGTTGCTGGAACGGGTATTGCAACACCTGGAGCGACACCTCGTGTGCCAGATGGAGCGGGTATTGCTGTTCCGGGTGGCACTGGTGTACCTGCAAAGGCAGGTGTGTATGGAATGGTGAATAAACTAGTGAATAAAGACAATATAACAAGTGTTGATGTGTTATTGACCATGTCGTCCCTTTTACAGCAAAGGATTCGACTCTGTCACCAGATGGAACTGTTGTTCCAGGTAAGAGCTCCTTCCACTTTGGGCCACTTCTCCATAACTTTTCAAATCACTTTGTTCTTACTGTTTGCCTGTAACCTGTGAAAGTACTGGGCTTGTGTGCCCTAGTCAGAGGTGTGGTAGGTTCAGAACCCCTGTACATACTAGTGGCCATAATATCAGAATCAACCACCTTATAATGTAAGTGGGGGATGATCCCCTGACCTGGGATTTGACCCCATGATATAGAGGTTGCAGTGGAAGTGCTCTAAGCTATACAGAGGCTGTAGATGCAGTGGAGCTGAATGAAAATCATTGCCTGCTCGAAAAGAGGTGGAGAAAAAAACTTGGAGCACCGACTTACAGCGTGTACCTCTTTATTCAATGAGCTACCCAGTCACTGAGTGAACTAAGGGAACTAAGGGGAGAAGAAATAAAAGTGAACAGAAAGCATCACAAGGGGAAATCGATTCCTCTGCTAAAATGATGGAGCAATATTCCCCCAACAAAACCCCAGTTAAACAAAGAATAAATATTTCCCTTAGTTTCTGCCTTTCTTTTTTTAAATGAAAAGGATATATAAAGAAAAGAGATCTATATATGTTCACTAACACAGAAGAATATAAGACATTTTAAAGTGAATCTTGAATAAGGCAGGAACATACAAACTCAGAAAAACTGGAACCATGACAGCAGACACAGAGATTCATGGGAGGAGTAGGCAGAATGCCACTGGGTTAATCCAACAGACAGTTTTGTAATGTGGGGACAGATCAGACATGGGGTGGTAGACTGATGTATAGACTGGCTGTAGCCCCCAGCAATTACAGGATGCCCACCAGAAATGGCTTACAAACTGCGGACCACGGTCCAAGACAATGCCTTGTTCAAAGCTAAGCATCATCACCACTTACAGAGGATAATGTCATCTATCTCCTTGGCCGAAGGTAGTCTTGGGAAATCAATGCACCAGCCAACAATGAAAATCACAGTGTTGCCTTAAAATTGGGGTAAACCAGTGATGAAATCCACTGTGAAGCGGGGCCAAGACAGCGGGATGGGCAGCAGGAGTAGGAGGCTTGCTGGACTGGCCCCAAGCTCCTTGCTACTGGTGTAGGCCTGACAGGCACCTACATTGTTTCCCTCACCCCTGGCCACCAGAACTGCTTTTGGAGGAGTTCCAGGGTTTGGTTAACGGCCAGGTGGGAAACCAGAGGCATATTGTGTGACCATTGGAGCACTCTAGTATGTACAGCTGTGGGAACATAAAGGAAGGGTCTGGTGGGGGCAGGCTCGTTTCGTAGCGCCTCACAAAACGTTGCCTCAATGTCCCAAGCAAGAATTCAGGAAGGGGCCAGGATGGATCAGGTTTACCATTCTTGGTGCCTGGATGATATGAGAGGGTGAAGAACAGCCCATATGGCCTGGTGTGGATTAGGGTCTTGCTCTGCTCAATGTATGCTAGCCTCAGCGGTCTACACAAACTCCCCCTGAATCTTATGGGTAAAAGCTGTTAGGCATGCCACTGGAGGAAGTTTGCGCAGCCACTCCTGAACTGCCTTTACCGTGGCCGGGTCCATGACCATGATTCATGACCCTGGGAGACATGGCCCCTAGCAGAAGGTGGATACATGATCTTGCTTCATATTGAACACATCTCTGATGTCCCAATACTCTGGATGGACGCCTAAGAGGTCCACAGAAGTACCAGCATGGCAAGAGAATGGCCTCCCAAAGCTGTTGTGGGCCAGACAGTGTCTGGCAGTGGTGCCCCCAAGCAACAACCGTCTAGCTAGCTCAGTTCAGAAAGGCCCCAAGTGCAAGGGGAGAGGGGGATAAGAATGTAGCTCTCCCCTCCATCCATCCATTATAGAAACCACTTAATGCATTTCAGGTCATGGGGGAAGCTAGAGCCGAACCCAGCAGACTACAGGCCAAGGCAGGGTGCAGCTCTCAGAGCTTTTGTGCAGGGGAGAAGAAAAAAACATGAACAGAAAGCATCTGAGAGCACAGAGGAACATTGCTTTGAGGGTTTGTTTGCAGGGTTCTCATCTGTTCCAGGCTTGTTGATCTACTGTGGACCATCTTCCTGTACTTTATGCTGCACCAGATATTACTTCAAACTATAGACTTCTATCTCCCACCACTAGAAACTAAGAGTTTTTTTCCCTGTGTCTACTAGAGGAGGATGGGTTCCTCCCAAGGGTTCTTTCTCCAGCTTAAGGAGTTTTTCCTCACCTCTGTCACCCTTGGTTTGCTTGGACCCAGATTCTTTAAGGCTACTTTGTGATAATTTCTTGATAAAACAGACTTAATTTGACTTCAAAGCATTAGTGAGGTCAGGATACCAATGCTGGAACATTGCTGTGAGGATCTCATTGCAGAAGAGCATTAGTGAGGTCAGGTTATGTCATCCCAAAGACACTGAAGAAAGCACCATCACTTCAGAGAACTTCAGGCCCAATACTGGGGCCTTAATCCCATAAAAAGACACAGTCGTCATCCTTTATTGTATTTTTAATATCGAGATTATAAATAGCTGAATTAATTCAAAGAGGTAGATACTTTTGGACATGTAAAGTATATTGCAATCCTATTCCTCCACAAGCCTCTGATCAAGGGTCTTTCAAATATGAGACAGCTAAGCTTGCTAAACCTTCTGCTATTTCTGCCTAGCGAAATTGAAGCTAATGCAGTTCTCTGTAGCCCATTTATCCCAAAATGCCACCCTGTCATGACAGTGCCAGTGGCTGCTGCCAGTGCTGATTACATCCATAGCCACAAAAGCTGTTCTCTGTGCTGCATTCTTTTCAACTGCAAGACTTGAAGATGGAACCTGTTGTTTCTTGACAGGACCGACGGCTATTGTCGCAACTGGCAAGGCCCCTGAGCCCAGTAAGATCTACTGTGTTGCATGAAACTTTGCATGAACCTTTGTTTTCCACTAACCCTGCAGCTAATGGTGCCTGAAGCTGCTCTTTTAGCTCATGCTTTGTCTCAAAATTGTTGCAGGGACTGAGGGAGTAGTTGTGTGAGTGACAGGTCTACCAGTGCTGAATGTTTCATGTTTTATAGAAAAGAACAACAGCACCATGGTGGCACTGTGTCTGAATTAGCATTACTTTAATACAGCTCAATAATAAATGTAAGAACTCCATCAACCCCTTTGAATTATCAACATAATTAAATGCTCAAGCTGTCACTCACAGTGGGTTTGGTGTGTGTCAGAATAGTTCATAGTGGTGGCGAATGGAGCGGACATCTTGTTTTTAAAAGCTCCCTCACAAACATGAAATGGTGATGAAAACACTGCCTGATGCCCAAGACTAGTTCTAGTTTGCAGAAGCTTTTAGGCCTAAAACTAAACCTATTAATAGTGGAGGGGTACTTGGAGTGTATAGTGAGGCAAAATAGTGATTTAGTTACCATCATCAACATTCTATTAAAACACATGAAACTTCACTGGGGCTGTAGAGGAATTAAAATGACGTCTGGTTCTATTCACCACCACAGTATAGAAATTAAAGTTTGACCCAGTCTTACACCAAACTCACAGTGGAGGAATCTGGAGCATTGAATTATGTTGAAAATGGGGGAATTCTCCTTTAAAGTGGAGCAGGTCTGTGTACATTTTTCATTGCTGCCGATATGTATTAATTTTTTGTCTTTTCTGTATGTTTAATTCAGGTGCAACCAAAATAGCTCCAGGTATGAGCTTTTAATTTGTGATTGAATATTATTTATGTTTGTGAACCCTTTATGTGAAGTTCTGCATAAGCATTGATGATTTGGTCTTCATTTATGTCATAATAATAAATAAAGATTGTTATTTGACAAACAACCTACACACCATTCAAATTGCTAGGGCTTTATTGGGTTATATCAACAAGATTAAGAATGAATTGAATCAGTTCTGGTCATTGATGGAAGAAGGATGTGAATCTCCAGGGTAGTGGCCTCCTGGAAGGAGGATAATTGGAGGAAGATGTTCCAATTAATTCAAATACAGCTTTCCCTACATCATGCTCCTTAGGCACACTAACATCTCTTGTAAAATCATTTCCGCCCAGTCATTCTAAAGGCCACGTAATGGCTGTCCTACAGTTCTAATGAGAAAAGCTTTATTGACCAAATTTGAATTTTATTATTTCATTAAATGTACATAGCACTCTTAGGAGAACATAGAACATTTCATTCCAAAATGGCCTCTGAAATCCTGTCACCATAAGGTCCAATGGCACAACCTGATAGGCTAAGCTTCTCCCTGTGTTAAGGACTTACCAGCGCTACGCTAGTACTGACCTACAGTAGCATCCAGAACAGAAAGTGAAGCCCTTAAGTTTTGTTTGGATTTTAGCCAAGATTACAAGACATTACACTGTTACTATACAGTGTTCAGACTAGGCAACTTGTGTTCCCATGATTATGAGTCTCATACATAACCATATGACTGATCTGTGAGTATTCTCACTACAACATTTCTCACTGATAGAACCCCAGATTGCACCGCGATGTCACCAAACTATGCGAGAAACCACGGTTCCAAGACCACATTGTGCAACTCTCTCTCCCTTTTCAAACGAGTACCAGTTTGAACCAAATCCCTGTACTGCAAGAATTATTCCACCGCAAAACCATACAGTCCCCGTGTTTGCTCTGGCAGATGTAGCTCCAAGGCCATGACCCACCCCTACCAAATTCTGTAGCTAGACAGACCTTACACCCTCTTTTAAAGGTGCCCTCACATGTAGCAATAAATGATAGCTCTGATAGAAAGGGGTCAGAAAATACAATGCACCTCAGCTCACAACATTCTTCCACAGTTTGTGTTTAATGTAGATTTCTTAAAGGTTATCCAGCTCTTCATGAAGGTGGACTTGTGGGTGTGGTTTAGGAAAAAGTACGACTTGCTCTGAAGCATAAAAAAAACATCAACTCAACTTCAATGTGTAGCTAAATGCTACATCTACAACAGAGTCTGTTTTCACAAACCACCTCAGGAGCAAGAGTGCAGATCTAAAATCATTTATAAGGAGGAATTTGATCTGAGATCAGTTCTGTAGCTCTGGACACTGTTTGAACAGCTCCACAGAAGTTCTGGGGAGGAAAAAATGTTGTGACTTTATAGCGTTAGCCACGTTAGCCTTAGCTACTGCTTTCAGCAAAAAAAAAACCTAAACACATAGATGTACAGATAGATTGTACAGATAGATGATTCTGGTGGAGGTGGAGCTCAGCAGGGACTGATCATATATTAAATCTTACTTTGGAATAAAATTGATCACTTAGTCTAGGTTTAGGCTCAATAATTTGAACACCATTAATAAACAGCAATAATAACAAATCAGTAAAAGCAGCTACTTCTCCAATCTTGTAGCAGTAATGATCACCAATGTAAACACTTGATTTTTTGGTTTTGTTCACAGGAGCTGTGCAGCCTGGTGGTATGTCCCATCTTCAGTAAAAATATTATTTACTTTTGTGGTCATGTTTACATGTATTAACATCTGCTTGTGTCTTTCGCAGTGGGTGCTGGAGTCCTTCAGCCTGGTGGTAAGATGAACTGCTTTATGTTTACTTTGCATATTCACCATTGTCCAAAGCTCTAGGAGAGGTTCTGATAAGGCCACTAGGTGCTTACAAATGCTATACCTGAATGTAGGAGAGCGTTAGTGAGGTCAGGAAGGTGAAAAAATATATGTTTGGCTGAAAGAATGCATAGGAGCTGTATCCCACAGTATCCGGGTAGAACTAGTTAGAAAGAGCCTATGGCCTACCCCACAACAGCAATGGGAACACTATAAAGTAGCTTAATGTAGGGTGTCTATATATTTTTATATCTTATATTTGACATGCAATGTAATATTTTACTTTTTTTATAGGTGGGACAGGTGTTGGTAAGATTGTTTTGCTTTTTTAATCTCTACATTTTCTAGGATCTATCTAATGAGTGCTGTGTTATTTTAAAAAAAAAACATGTTTTACAAAAATATATATTTTGTAGGTGGTGCAGGCTTACCGGTGCCCACTGGTGGTAAGTTCTCATCCAGCACAACAAAAAAAAGCACAGACACTGTGGGAAATAGCACAGACACTGTGGGAAATAGCACAGACAGTGTGGGGAAATAGCACAGACACTGTAGGTAATAGCACAGACACTGTAGGTAATAGCACAGACACTGTAGGTAATAGCACAGACACTGTAGGAAATAACACAGACACTGTAGGAAATAACACAGACACTGTGGGAAACAGCACAGACACTGTGGGAAATAGCACAGACGATGTGGGAAATAGCACAGACACTGTGGGAAATAGCACAGACACTGTGGGAAATAGCACAGACACTGTGGGAAATAGCACAGACACTGTGGGAAAT
>JBBIGC010017441.1:0-12864 GCA_037576955.1 Lepidarchus adonis | reverse complement strand
CACACACACACACACACACACACACACACACACACACACACACACACACACACACACACACACACACAGAGGAAGCTATTGTCCAGTTACAATCACTATGCTGCTGGTCAATATTTTGGGGACACCAAGCTTTTAAAATTACACCAGTGGTTTACAAACTGGTCCTGGAGGAACCCCAGCCCTGCACTTTTTTGTATTCACCTAAACAACAACTGGGTGATGAACGGATCCCTGAGGACCACACAGTATATGGTCAGACATATTGCACTAATCTGCAGACCTGTTTGACCTCTGACATGGAGAAATGTAACGGTACTTTCACTTTCCTTTCACAGAGGTCGACCACCTACACATCCTGATCAATAATGCAGGAGTGATGATGTGCCCTTACATGAAAACAGCGGACGGCTTTGAGATGCAGCTGGGAGTCAATCATCTTGGTAAGCTCAGGTTCTGGCTTCATGACGTGAATTACAGTACACTTCTAAAAACAAGGGTTCTTTAAGGAAGCCTGGGGTAATATAGATCCAAGACGGCTGACAGAACCGTATGAATGTTTATATGGTTCTTCTCGGTGTTATAAATAGCCTTTTATAAAATGGTTTTATACAGCACCAGAAATAGTTCCAATATAATAATAATTATTATTACTAATCAAGGATTTATTAATTTGTTTATTAATTAGGGGTGTCACAATATATCCGTATAGACAATTATGTAAAACACAAAAAGTACAAATACTCAATCACTGTTTAATATTACAGACTGGGACAGGTTGGGAAATTGGTGTGTGAAATTAATTTGTTATTTTTGGTAAATCCACCCAAATATTATAAGCAGACTTGGTGGGTGGGGGACTAACTGCAAAAAAAAAAATCAGGCACCAGGATGCAGAGGGTTTCACCTAACAGCTGTGTCCTGCTCTACTCCCATGTAAGGTCACTTCCTGCTGACGTACCTGCTGATTGGTCTGTTGAAGCGCAGCGCGCCGGCCCGCGTGGTGGTGGTGTCCTCCCTGGCGCATTATTTCGGATGGATCCGCTTCCACGACCTGCACAGCCAGGGAAGCTACAACAGCGGCCTGGCCTACTGCCAGAGCAAACTGGCCAACGTCCTCTTCACCAGGGAGCTGTCTCGCAGACTGAGGGGTACGAGCTGACCAAAGGACACCATTAGTAATGAAAGGCTTCAGTTTCTGACCACAAGAAAGCTGCTGAGTAGGTCATGTAGTGATTGCTAGGGTGAGGGTGGTGCACCACCCAAAAAACCCAACCAAGAGTGGCTCTGTGGTCAGAAACTGATGAAATGGTGAAATGGAGGTTCTCTTTACTTCTTCTAACCTCGGTCACTGACTTTTTGACCCCCGTCAGGTTCGAATGTGACCGTGAACTCGGTCCACCCAGGGACGGTGAAGTCCGAGCTGGTCCGTCACTCTACAGTGATGTCCCTGCTGTTCACACTGTTCTCCATGTTCCTGAAAACACCACGGGAGGGAGCACAGACCTCCATCTACTGCGCCGTAACAGAGGAACTGCACTCCATCTCAGGCAAACACTTCAGGTGGGGCAAGATGTTTCAAATGTATAACATATTTCAATGTACTATTTTAAGTGAAAAATGTAAATACTAGTTCTAAATAAAATATACAAATAAAAAAAATTGTATTCGTCAGTTTTCCAAAATAAAGAGTCTAGTTAGACTAAATCGAAATGTAAATGGTCCTCTACCAAAGTTACATTACTTTGGAGGGATTGTAGCATTAGGAACCCAGCAATTACAAAACACCAATGTGCACAGTTCACAAATGACTGTATCCTGAACTGCACTTCACTTAATCATGTTTAGCAAGCCACAGACTCTCCACAAGGGGGCAGCAATATCAGCAAATGCCTTTTTACACTTAAAAAGACCACATCAAAGACATTATTTTCTGCCTGAAGGTGCAAAACGTTAAATTTAATAAAAAGGCTATTAGTAATTCAAAGCACAATATTGAAAGATGCTTTTGTACTTTATTTGCTTAAAGAAGAGATATTTCCGTTATGTATAAGTCATTTTTACCCTAAAATTCTCTCTCTCTCTCTCACACACACAGTGACTGTGCTCCGGCCTCAGTCGCTCCTCAGGGCCGCTGTGAAGAAACCACTCGGAAACTATGGGACGTCAGTTGCGAGCTGCTTGGCATCGAATGGGACTGAAAATGATTTCAACTCAACCCCAATCTTTCCCTCCCTCCATCTGAGCCACATCAACATACCTGTACCTCATTTTATCACACACACTTGTTGATTTCCCCACCTTCACAATCCTATCTAAAGCCCTTTAGGAGCTGGATTAGTTCTCCTAGAGGAAGTTCAGCATCATGTCAGGATCTGATTGGCTGATTTGCATTAAAAAAAAATCTGCCTAATTTTTCCAAATTCTAGGTTGAAAGGTTATGACCTACATGTCCATATCAGGACATAGCAACTGTTGCTGGGGATCCCATTGGCAATTTTTTTCTACTGTTTACGCGTCAGTGCCTCCATCAGCAATGAGTGCACCTTAAAGGAATAATTTGGAGGAAATCTAATTTACAAAGTTTTTCAATTTGTGCAGATTTGATTAATTAGCCAAGACGTGTTTCAAGCTCAGAAATGTTTTAAAACTGGAGCTACTGCACAAACACGAAGTCGACAAACTGTTTCTATAAAAATTTTGCCAAAACTTCTCTCAGTGCACATCCTGCTTTTCATGAATTGGCCCAGACTTGTGGATGTGGTTTACGGTGAGGTTTGGGGGACTGCTTTTTTAAATTTGGAATTGCCTTGGCTTATGGACTACACCTGGCCAAAGTGGAGAATTGTCATTTTGAGTTGATTCAATTCTAATGTACTGTCTGGGAACGTAGTGCAAACGGTTTCAAACTGAAATGTGCTCATGGTTGACATTTACATACCACCCACTGCCACCAGAGTCAGCACTGCTGCCCCATGTGATCATTGGAATGGTGATTCATTTGTGTCCTGGTATTATGAGGGTAAAATGACTTCTCTAGGACGAACATAATCCAGCTCGACCTTCCTGTTCTACCATCTGCCAAATGCCTCTTTGTGTCTGAACCTGCCACCAAGCACTGCCTGCCACTTTGAGGCTAAACAGCATTCTGAAACTGCACTCAGGCTCCAGGCTCCGGTCCGATTCGTGGACTACTGTATTGCGATTCATGGTTTTACACTTTTGTCAAATAGGAGTTTGAATGTGGATTTGAATCATTCCCTCATCACCTCCACACTGCAGCTGCCTAGAACTGTACTGAGGTTTTTATACAGATATGAACATGCCTTTTTACTACTGTTGCATTCGTGAGCAGAAAGACCAATGTGTGAATTTATTATATATATATAGAGATATTGTGTGAAAGAAAAGTCATGATTGTGGCATTTCCCTGCTTTTTCAATACAAAATGTACAAATGGGAGTAACAGCAGGAATCCTGAACTATGTCTTCATTTTGGTCCGTGTCCACAGATAAGTGGGTCATACAATGTCTGAAACCACATAAGCGAGTCTAGTAGGCCTAATAAATTAAATCTTTCTGCCTTGATGGTTCACATTCGCAAGTGTGAGCACATCTAATCCATCATCGGTGTGAACAAGCCTTGAAACACATGCGCATTCTAATCAGTAACGCCACATGAGGAATCCACACGCACCATGAACAAGAACAAGCAGCACAAACCTTCACTGCAATGATTAGGGCAGAAGGTGAAAAAGGCCTTAGATATCGCTTAAAGATGCCTCTGATTGGATAACACTGATCAGCCATAACTATATGACTATTGCAGCCATTTAAACATTTGGTGCCTCTTGTTGTCCTTTTAGGGTCATTGTTGGGTGGGTGGGGTTGTTGGGTGGGTGGGGTTGTTGGGTGGGTGGGGTTGCTGGGTGGGTGCTTGGGTGGGTGGGGTGGGTGCTTGGGTGGGTGGGGTGGTTGTTTGGGGGGGTGGGTTGGGTTTGTTCATTGGCTTTATTCAACCTAGAAGGAAATCAACAGTTTACACAGACTCAAACTCAGAATAATAAAGAGTACAAAATTGTACAAACTGTTAAGTGTGTCCTACAGCAGATTAGGACTCGGGGGAGAAACGACCTCCACGTTGTCAGTGGAGCAGCTCCTCAGTCTGCAGATTGCTCTGCCATGGATGACAAACTGTCTAACTCTACGCCAACAACACAGCCCACCTTCTTCACCAGTTTGTCCAGAAGCAAGGCATCCTTCTTCTTGAGGCCAGCAAACCACTGCGTAGAAGAGGGCGCTCGCCACACAAAACATCTGCAGCAGTTTTTTGCAGATGTTGAAGGAGGTCAGCCTTCTGAGGAAGTACAGTCCCCATGCTGGCGATTCAGTCCAGTTTCGTGATTTCATTGTGAATACACCACTGCACCACAACAAAATTTGTCCTCTGCTTTTAACCCATCACACATGCACACGTGAAGCAGCGGACAGCTATCAACAGCTATCAACAGCTATCAACCCGGGCAGCAGTGAAGTGGGGACGGTACTTTGCTCAAGGGTTCCTCAGTGGTGCCCAAGCTGGGACTTGAACCTGTGACCTTCTGATCTCAGGGGCAAAGTCCTAACCACTGGGCCACCACTGCCCCAGTGTCATGCAGTTGCACTCCCAGGTGGTTGTAGGTGGACAATCTCCATAAATTATTGTTACCAGCTTAGGGTGAGGTCCACTACCATCTCCTTTATCTTGGTTGTGTCAAGGTGCAGGCGACCAGTGTCACACCATGATACAAAGTTCTTTAGTTTAGGTTTAGGTTTAGATTAGGTTCCTGTACACCTTGTCCTGTTCATTCTTTGAATATCCTACAATAGCAGTTGAGTCTGCACTCAGAGTTCTACTGGAGGCCTGAGGTGTACAGGGTGAACAGGACAGGAGAGAGTACCGTCCCCTGCGGCGCTCCTGTGCTGCTGACCACAGTGTCCGACCTGCAGTTCCCCAGTCGCACATACTGAAGCCTCTTAGTCTGGTGGTCTGTAATCCAGCCCACCATGTGCAAGCCTACTCCCATCTCCCTGAGCAGCATAGGCTGGATGGTGTTAAAGGTGCTGGAGAAGTCCAAAAAATGTCACTATTGCCCCAGTCCAGGTTCTTGAAGTTGACAGGAGCGTAAGGGTCTGAAGCACTTTAACAAGTGATGGCTAGAACATCTCCAAAACAGGAATGTTACCTCTAAGCTGTGGATTGTACCTGCCAAAAGAGCTCCAAGCTTAAACAAGGATCACTGGTCATCTGGGGAGTGTGGTTGGATCCCAAAAAGTATCTCCTGTTGTACAAAATGTTAATGCTGGCTCTGATAGGAAGGTCAGAACACACAGTTGTCCTACTCACTATTAGGCAGGTGGCCTTACTGTTATGGCTGACTAATGTATATCTTTAGGCGGAGTTAGCACCACATAGATATGAATACAATTTAATAATAATAATCATTATAATATTATTACTATTATTAACTTAAAACAAATAACATGGCAAATGTAATAATGCAGTATTCCTGGAAGCAAAAAACAACAATTTGATGGCATTTAGTGAAAGGGTGTAACAGTTTTATTTATTCTAATTTTATTCGAGTGCATAGATGGTGTAAACAAGTTTTACTCAGTTCTGTATTATCAGATATCACCGTGTCTATAGAGCAGAAGCAAATTACGTCCCTTTAAGACATTCTTCCCATTCACCTGTTAAGTGACCGAAGGCAAGCGTGTGAACAGAAATCACTGAAACATCAAGTACAAGTGTCCAGAGTACAGATTAAAGTATCAACATATTCAACCTGTTCTCCATCTGCTGCATCTGTAGCATACGGTCGCTTACCACAGACACAAAGTTCCCTGTAGAAGAATAGAAAACCCAACTCTAAACACGAGCCCATGTGCCGCTGCTTTAATCAACAGTAATCAACCAGATGCTACGGGTGCAGTCGAGTGGAGGGCAGGTTGGAAAAATGCTGGCGAGTTTCTTTAACAAAGATTCACAGCTGAAGCTCCAGAATAAAGACTGGCCTAGGAGAAGAGAGCGATTACAGAATGGATCAGAGGCAGTAAACATCACGTCATACATAAACACACACAAACACTGTTTTTTATACGATCATAGAACCACATTGAGAGGAAAAATCTTTTCAGACACACATACATACACAAAAATAACTCACAAAACTGGCTTCTGACATCCAAAGGCAGTGCACCGAGACAGTACAGATTCAGGACAGTCAATATTGCTAAAAACAGAGTAACATTATATTGTTACAATATATTAAAGATTATATCATTATTTAAGTTAATATTTCATGTGTACGATTCAAATCCCTTTTTATCGATTTAAAGGTATTCATTTTCCTTACTACGGCCCATCCTCAAAGAGCACCACCCAGTTCCCTTTTCACCTAAAGGACAAAATGTCATTTCACTGCAGAATATCCACAGAAAATACCATCATTTCATAACTATATTAAGGCTTTTCTACTTGATAAAGCAAAATACCTGCTAAAGATGTAAACAATGTCATTTAGAGTAAGTTTAGTGTGAATCATGACTGTTCGCAGTGGTTTTGAATGGAACCAGATGTCTGGTTCTTGCCTTCTCACAGACATGATGCATTGTTCTACCAGAAAGTTTTTAGGCCTAAAACAAAACGTGTTCATGGTGGATTGTAATAAGGGAAGTCTTTAATTCTTATTTTTCTTTATTCCATCATCAACACTGCATGCAAAAAGACATTAGCTTCACTACTGGGTTGGGATGGCAAATAAAATGGCTATATTGTGTTGGTTCCATTCACTACCACTGTAAAATAAGTTTCTTTACACCAAACCCACTCGGAATGACTTTCAACAAGTGAAAAATTAGACTTTTTTTTAAAAAGGTGCCCCAGTAATCAGTACTGTAATCCCAGTAAAACTTGGAGCAGAAGCCAATGGGTCGGTATGGTGTTCATGTCAGTAACATTCTGTTCTAAGTACAGGGAAATTAGTGAAAACTACCTGTGCTAAGTGACCGCATCATTTCTGGGTTAAGATTAAACAATGGCTGCATTTCCACTAAATAGAGTTTAAACTACATAATAAACCATCAAACACATTTTCTTTCACTATAAAGAAAATCAGGTCAAACAGTAAGAGATCAGGAGTAATGATGAATCAGTTGGCAATGTTCAGTCCTGATACACTGAATTATAGGCTATAGAAGCTAATACTGGATCACTCCTTCATTCTAGACCATTTGATAAATGCAGGTCAAAAGCATCAGAGTGATGGTTCTCACACAGAGAACTCTACAAGCGCTCTCGAGAATGCTGAAGAACCCCCTTCTTCTGAGGTAGAATGTTAAAATGAGAACAACACTGGAATCACTATCTGTCGCATCTGTAGCCAATGGGCAATGATTTTAAAACAGTTCCCTGTATTCAGATAAAAAAGAAAAATCAGAATGCAGCCAATAGGCAGCTGCTGAGTTCCATGTGAGACATATTTTGGGAGGTTTTTGTACATTAAGTGGCAGATCTGGACTATTTATGCTGTAATAAATGGGAAATGCTTTCCAGACCTGATACATACCATAATATACAATAACCAGACCTGCTCCAGTGTTGTATATAAACCAATCAGCCATAACATTAGCACTGCCCGCCTCAACTGCTGAAACATCTCTGACTGCGGTGCGTTGTGTGTTCCGATCCCTTTCTACCAGACGCAGCATTAACATGTATAACAGGAGCTTTTCTTTGGGATCAGACCACACTCCCCACATGCATCAGTGAGCCTTGGGTGCCCATGTCCCCGTCACCAGCTGTCCATCACTTTTGGTAGGTACCTGGAACACTTCACAAGACCTGCAGTTTGGTAGATGATTTAGCCACCAGTGGATTAGATCCTTACACTTCTGCTTCTACCACATCAACTTTAAGAACTGACTGTTCACTTGCTGCCTAATTCTTCCCAACACCCTGAGAGGTGTCCTTGTAATATCTAGCTAGTCCATGTTCTTCACTTCACCGGTCACTAGTCTTAAATGTTATGGCTGATTGGTGTATCTTCACATGAGCTTTGAAGAGACTTTATGCATTTCAGAAGGAATGCAGCTCCTATTGCAAAGAGGATTCTAGTTGTAGATCTTGTGCACATCGAAATGAGTGTAAAGGATAATCAGTGGTATCATATAAACACACAGGATAGTGATTAGACCAAGAAAAAAAAAGTTTTTCTTACACTGGTTTGCAGTTTGAAAGACGATTCTTCACCCAAGAGTGTTTGTTCCAGGGCTGGATGTACTCTGACCCTGAAGAGCTTCCGTGTGGGTTCCTTCCTGCATAATTGCGCATTCTACTTTGGCAGTACCCCTTGCTCTACATCCAGAGACCACCAACCTTCATGTAGCACTAGCCAAGTGAATCCACTCTTCCTTGAATTCCACAATAAACTATTCAATGTTTCTACAACACATTTCATCTAGCACCCACAGTGTTGAGGTCAAAGCAAAAATTGTGCTCTTGTGTAGGTCTGCAAGACCAGTTTGGGTAACAGCAGAAGTCTCATACTGTACTTTTAAAAAGTGCATGTGGCGAAGGGCTAGGTGTTGTGGTCTTAAATTTGGCCCTAAAGTCACCTACCCTGACGTTGTGACAGAAATGGCACATCGGTGATTCACCCCCATCGAAATAAACGAGCAGCATCCCCAACACATAGTGACCAATCAGTGCAAAGCTCCGAACTCCAGTGGGAGTGAGAGTCCATGGGCGGTGGTTGCTGTTGGCTACCTGTTGCGTTGCCGAGATGCATGGTGTTCAGAGAGCCATTGACGACAGATGTCCTGCATGATGGAGTCGCCAGAGCTTTCGGCAGCTTGGAGGACGTCCTGCACCAGCGGCCCTGCTTTAGACACCTCCAATTTTACAGCCAAGAGATAGGCCGCCCTCAGCTTACTGCACTGTAGATATGCCTTTATCTACACGCACACAAAGATACACACACATACATATAAATGAGAAGATTTAAAATGAAAGAATGTTTAATGCAGTTTACAAACACTCAATGTCTGGACATGTACAATTAATATGGTGCCTATATGCAAACAGCCAATGTGAATAGACCTCATTTACACATATTCATCTTACAGGTAGAAAAAACAATGGCAGCCTGTTTAATTCCAAAATAAAAATGTTAATTGTTTTGAAGTGGACCTGAGGGAAATTCTGAATAGTACCATTATATACTCCTTACTACAACCACTATTACTACAAAGAAGAAGAAGAAACATAATAATAATGTATGCACTGATATATTGACAAATAAATAAAATAAAAACATTTAAATTTTAATTTTAATACTGATACGACCTCTAAACAAAATAAACACTCAAATGAATACAGTTCAGTCAGAAACTCAGGTGAACACTTTAGAAATTTCCTCAAGACAGTGAAAAGGCAAAAAAGATTAGATAGGGAAACGGAATTGATCACTTTGGATGAGCAGCCAATCAGTGCAGTAGAGAATACAGGATCTCACCATCTTTTGGAGCTTCGATAAGCCCCGCCCCCTAATCATTACATCTCAGACACTGCCCTACCAGAGCTTTACAGCAAGGTTCTCCATCACCTGCGAGGTGTTTTATCAGTTGTGACTGTTATTAGTTTTACCACAGACATTGAGTTCTGATGTTCACCCAGTGTAGATACTCAGTCTCTCTGTGCACTAGATTTATATTGAAGCACATCAGATTGTGTGATTTCATACAGCAGAGTGTGTAAAACAGGCAGTTGAGAACATGTTTGGGACATCTATAATAATTACATTATTTTTTAAAATTATAATTATTATTAACAATAATAATAGTTTAATTGATATAAATTATTATTATTATTATTATTATTATTATTATTATTATTATTATTATTATTATTATTATTATCCTCCTCTCTAGGGTGAACCCTGCTTTGGCCCATAGGTTATATAATAATAATAAATCTTTATGAAGTCAGATATTTACATATTTTGCATTAGGCTGAAATGACAGATCTGATTTTGACAAGAAACAGGGACATGGATCCACTATCATTTGTGTTCTTGGTTGGGACACATATATCACACACATGCATGTGACTGTGAGAAGAACAGGGAGATCGGAACCTACGAAGAAGCAAAGAGGCTGATGAGTCGTACCTTATTCTCTGTTGTTTTAGACTCTAAAATCAGAGACTCCAGCTCTTTGGCCTAGAGAGAGAAAAGACAACAAATTACACAAAACACACAGGTTACACAACGTGCACAGAAATAACACTAAACCTGCAGCACACGCACCAATGCCTAAAGCCACCCCTAATTAAAGGATTACCTTCAAACGCTTCAGAACACACGTTTGTGTTGGTCTAGGCCCCAAAAGACACATATCTCACTGAAAGACCTGTCATGAATAGCTCATAATCATATTCACTGGGACACAGAATATAAAAGGCATTTTCCATGAAAGTATGGAGCGCACAATAACTAATCATAAAGCTGAACATTAAACGATTAGGTAATGCTTAAACTGTTGGCTCCGATCAAAAAAACTTAGGTTCGCATTATGGCTGCCAACGTGCAACTAAAACCCCTTATACCAGCCAAAATATTAAGACCACCTGCCTAATACTGAGTAGATACTGAGTGCGAATACTGATACTAGCCTTCACTCTCATCAATGAGCGTTGGGTACCCATGGTCCTGTCACCAATTCACCTGTTGTCCTTACTTGGTTCACTTTCAGAAGATACTAATGGTAATGCATACTCCACAAAACCTGCTGTGTGAAGATGCTCAGTCATCTTACCATCACTATCAGACTAGATCCTCATGCTTGCCCACTTCTCATATTTCTAGCACATCAACTACAGGAACTGACTGCTCAATTGCAGCCTAATTGATCGCCTCTTCAACTAACAGGTGCCATAGTAACTAAATAACTAGACAATGTTACTCACTTTACCTGTAGTGGTATAGATGTAGATGATGTACATTTATAAATAACAGGGTCATACAGTGGGAGAAACCACACGAGCAGGTGAATTAAAGAACAACTTTATCTAACTGAAGGAGAGTGTGATGATTAGGTGTCTCTACGCAGTGTGGCCTTGCATTTTTAGTCAAACTCACATCAGCAGGATTTTTCTCTGCAACTGACACACAGCTGAGAACGATGGCATCACAGTCACTCTTAGTGGCAGTGCCCGACTCGCCCACACACTTCAGCAGCTGCCGGATGGCCTGGTACTGCCGCTGCCTCACCAGCCGCTGGCCCACGCGCACGTACACTGCAAGCGCCTCCAGCTGGAAATCCTACATAGAGAGAGAGAGAGAGGGAGGGAGAGAGAGAGAGAGAGGGAGAGAATGTGAGAGAGACAGAGAAAGAGATAGAGAGAGGGGTAGTGAAAGAGAGACAGACAGAGAGAGGGGCAGTGTGTGTGTGAGACAGAGAAAGAGAGCGAGAGCGAGAGCGAGAGAGTGAGGTAGTGAAAGAGAGAGAGGCAGTGTGTGTGTTAGACAGAGAGAGACAGAGTGAGAGAGAGAGAGAGAGAGAGAATATGGTATTAACAAAACTCCACTTATGGACCCTCACTAGGTCTGTAATGATACATTCAATTCTCAAAATCTGATACCCTCATAAAATCCTGAAGGAAAACTGATGATCATAATGAAATTTTCTCAAACACCAAAGACAGGAGGAGTATGTATGAAATAATAGTGGAGGCCTAGTGGTTAGGACATTGCCCTTGCGATCAGAGGGTTGACTGTTCAAGTACCGGCCCACGCATCACTGAGGAACCCCCTGATCAAGGTTCCACCCAGCTACACTGATGCTCTTACCAGCTGCTCGCTGCTCCATGTGCAGCTGGGTTACATGCAGAGGTCACATTTCACTGTGCTGCACTTTGTGTGATGGGGTGTGATCAGGATGAGTCATTTTTAAATGTGCTGGGCTGGTTTTCAGGTCCAGGTGTTTGGTGTTCAGAAAAAGCAGTTGTATTAGACCAAGTCATGCCATGTGTATCCGCCCTTAACCCAGAGAAACAGAGGAGGAAGAAGCCTCTTTGATGTCCTCTTACCTGTATGACTCGATAAGCAATGCCAAATCCCTCCTCGATGTTCTTCCCCCCTAACATCACCTGCAGACAAATGAACAAACAGAACATGACTGAGGTACAAAACTCAGCAAAACTCAACACTCACCACAGAGAAACAGGCTTGAAGTTATTTGTACGTTTCTGTAAAGTACACGGAGGTTCTCGACTTACGACATACTCTACTTACAAAACTCATGGTTACAACGCTGCCCAAAACCCTGTTTTTTTTACAAATGCACAGAGCCTCAGGTGGGTGAATGTCTCCCTCTGTTGGACTGACAGAGGAATGGTCCCAAAACACAGTAGACTCTTATGTAAGGGGTTTTGACTTGGGTCAAAATTCAACACGATGAGGAACGCAACCCTGTCGTAAGTCGAGGACCCCCTGTATACCATATACAAACACGTCTGCAAACATCACTTTAATGCAGTGCTTCTGAATTATTTTCTGTTACACCCCCTTTAAGAAGAAGAAAACATTTTGTGCCCACTCTTCCCCATGACTATAAATAGTATCATTTGTCTATAAAATTGTACATTTTTGCATAACATTGTATCCTTATTAACATTAAAGAAAGAAATATAGGACAACTTAATACAAAGAATAACTTTATTAACATTGTTAGTCTGTAACAGATAAAATTAAAGTGCATGTAGTAGTACTGTAACTCTCTAAACTACTACTACTACATTTAAAGTGCATGTAGTAGTACTGCAAC
>JBBIGC010017425.1:0-12865 GCA_037576955.1 Lepidarchus adonis | reverse complement strand
TGTGTGTGTGTGTGTGTGTGTGTGTGTGTGTGTGTGTGTGTGTGTGTGTGTGTGTGTGTGTGTGTGTGTGCTGCTCCAACATCTGTTTCTGCAAAGGGTCTAAAAGTAGCCAAGTTCACACATTAGAAAGGTTTTGCTGGGAAATGCATCAGCTTAACCTAGAGAACATGGGGAAAAGGCAAAAGAAAAGAAAAAACACAGTGGACAAGTTGCCTGTGTCACATGTTTGTGGACTAACTGGAGCTTGTGGCAAATCCACATGGAAAGGGCCCTGACCAGCCAGCCAGGAATCAAACCCAGGACCTTCTTGCTGTGAGGCTACATCCACTGTGCCACCCAGATGGAGGAAGAGGTTTGGGAATATGTGCAGTGAATCTACTGCATTCTGTAGCCTGCCAAACCATAAGGAATTAATGGACAGTTTTTCTGATGTTCTTAAGAATCGAGTTCACTGCCTGTGGTTACAGTTTAATGATTGTTGACCAATATAATTGTCAATATGTATAAAAGTTGAATATTCAGAAGAAAGCAGCCATGCCTTGTGCAGTGAGACAGCTAACCACATTCACAGCTAAAAAACCCTCCTTGAATTTCCTCTACTTTGACGGTTTTGACGGTTACCTCAGATCGTATTCATTCTACTGTGAAAACCTTTTAACCTTCCAGCAACATTCAGGTGCAGTTCCTGTTTATCAGGTTCAATATAACAAAAATAGTATATTATATTAAAAAGCAAACTTTATTTTTATGCGACCAAACCAAAAGTAAATATATTTATGAATCATATTTATTTTCTCCTGCTTAACTGCTGTCTTTCTGTGGCATGTCTGCCTATAGAGCGTCACTCAGCAGAGATGTGCTGTAGTCTTTGTAAATACCTGTTGCATTGTGTGAAGTCTTTAATGTTGACACTGTAGCATTACTGCTGTATGAGCAGCGTTATTCCATACGTTCTATAAGCTAGATGCCTTGGCTGAGAGGTCATGCTTAACATCTGTGGGAAATCACATTCTGCACATCATTAATTACTCTCCACCAATAGAGACACTATCACCTAACAGAGCAAGTGAGATTGGACTGTGTGGTAGCTAAGAGTAGCAATTGTTGCAGTGAAACGAGAAGGCAGGATTGTGTTTATTTAATATTATTATTATTGTTGTGTGCAAATAATTTTATTCCCTCACTGAAAAATGGAAGAGGAACATTTGCAGCTACTGATTCTCTATGGTCGTCAGTATATCTGCACCCGTCCTCTGATGGATGACATTAGCTGTAAATTATAAATAGCTGTAAATAGTCTGATTGAGGAGACTTTCCTTTGTCAGAAGTCCTTTATTCTGGATATGTGTGTTGATGCTGCTTTACTTTTTAAAGTAGATGCAGAATTGTCAATGCAACATTGAAAAATTTTACTCCGTCAGCCATGATTGCAGTATACTGATCACAGCTGTCTGATATGAAAAATGAACATCTGTTTGTATTCTATCTAACCCACAATGGACTAGGAGTTCATCAGAGAGCCATTTGTTTAACAAATGTATTTCTTTTCCTTAATCCCTTATTATATACACTGATCAGCCAAAACATTAAAACCAGCATGATATTGTGTAGAGCTCCCTCATGCCCTTTTAAGACGTCTGAAGGTCGGTCAGTCATCAGGAAGTCATTATCTCTACCGCTCTGTTATCTGATATCAGGATGTTGATGCTTAGTTGGACTCAGATCTGAATTTGTAGTCAGCACCTTGAACTCAACCACTGTTAAAGGGGATTCCATTGCCTTAAAGGGGTGTACTTGGCCTGCAATAAAGCAAGATCTTTGGACCCAAGGTTTCCAGCAGAACATTGCTCAGAGCATCACACTGCCTCTGACAGCTTACTTTCATTTTAGAGTGGAGCAATCTCTTTACCACATAGATCTGACCATCCACATGATAAAGAAAGTGTGATTCCTCAAACCAGGCCATCGTCTTCCATTGCTCCATGATCCAGGTCTAAAGCTCACTTGCCTATTGTAGGTGCCCTCAGCAGTGGACAGAGGTCAGTATGGGTGCTCTGACTGGTCTACAGCTAAGCTCTGATGCTCTGTTTGTTGAAACATTTCTGCGGGAACGGACCAAACAGACTAGCACTGCTTATTCAAACCATGGGGCCTTGGGCAATGTGATTCTTTTGCAGGTCTACCAGTCATCCTTTCTTACGCCACTGTTGGTGGGCACTAACCACTGTATAATGTAAACATCCTGTTTTATCCAAATATTACTCACCTCACATGTCAGTGGGTTTAATGTTGTCGCTGATTGGTGTATACTAGTAGTTTTAGTCTTTTTTTGTTTTACAGGTTTAATTCCCTGGTGCGTAATAAAGACAAAATTCTAATAGCTTTGTCCTTGATAGTGAATAGACAGATTATATTTGCAAAGAGTAATATTATTTGATTTTGGATGTAATCATTTCATTATTTAATAATGTAAAATACCTCGTTGTAGAAATCTGTTGATCAATTAAAATAATAAAGAGGAGGTTTTGACAGGAGATAGGGTGGGCAATGTGAATAGTACTTGAACATCACTGAATAACTGCATGTTTAGTTAAAAAATTAATAAAAACAGCATAATTAGACTTTTAGGTTTAAATGTATTTAGTGTGACACATTGTTTGAAAGGTGAAAAATGTTTGATACTTTTAAAGGACGACTGTTCCAAACCTCTGAAAAATGTGTGTGAAGTGTATTTTTGTCATATTGCCCACCACTAATAGGAAGGTACACATCAGTTGGCACTTTTCTGTGTAAAACAGATCTTATTCCTCCAATGAGAACGCAAACAGCCATATGTCCTTATAAGGTGTGCAATAACCCCTAAATGCTTAAAATGGAACTGAAATAGATGTAATGTTGTGCTGCTCTTAAAGAAATGGAATGAAAAAGTGTAGTGAACGTAAATGTTGTGTGGAATCGTGTTGAGTCTGAGAATCTGTAAGAGGAAATGGTCATGATATGCCTTAGGGAATTCAGTTTTTACTGGGTTTTGTTTGTTACTCTATAAAGAAAGCTAATGATTGTAAACTGATTTTGTTTGAATTGTTATTGGTATGTTTTTGACTTGAGAAACTTGAATGAAAAGAAAGCTACAGTGGTCACTTGCACAGCAGATTTCCCAGCTATTATGTCTTTATCTTAAGGGAGTTCGCTCCATGATTATATACATTTTTATGTTTGTTTATCGTTGTGTATCATATTTTTTACATAAATTGAATATAAAGTTGACAGATGATTTATCGACTATATATTAAAGTAGTTATAAAGGCACAATTTTAACAAAGTATATGAAGTGTAGTGTTGTAGATTGTTCAGTGAAAAACCCTTTTGATTGATTCAGGGAATTGGTTCAGGGAATTGGTTCAAGGTTTCACTGCACTCTTAAAAAGTAAGGTGCCACAATGGGTTCTTTGAAGTGATGCCATAGAGAAACCACTTGTTTCCTTAAAGAACCTTTCAGTTGAGAGCTTTATCAATGGGCATTTTTGGAAATTAGCTGTATGACCTTTACCTGAAATAATATTAATGAAGTGTGTGTGTGTGTGTGAGCTTCATGTACAACCATGAACCATTTAAGAACCTTTATTTTTAAGAGTGCAGACATATGATATGTAGGTCCAATATTCCATATTGCCACTGTGCAGCTTTACAAGAAAAGCAGAACATCATCCATATGAGGTTATTGTAAAATGTGTTTTATTCTAAGTGATTTAGGACAGTTTCTGCTGGTCCGTTTATTATACACTTTTGACACAATGTAAACATCAGCTGGTGCATTCAAGTTCTGTAAAACATGACAAAAAACATAGAGGTCTTGTTCTGGCAGCAATGATATTGTCCTGTGTCCAAGTGTGTACTGGAGAAGATGATTGAGTTATTTCTTTTCATTCAGTTTTGGTGGTCATCCAGGTGATACCTGTAAGTGTGACCATCAGACAGCTGTGATTTACAGTATATTTAACTTAAAGTTAAATATACCTTTAACAACAATAAAATAGTTAATAAACCCTCATCCATCATTGAAAATAATAATGTGGTATTTTTAGAGGTCGGTCTCAGGGGTGTCTAATCCAGGGCCAGTGTGACTTGAAGGTTTTATTCCAGCAAAGCAGGAGCACACACGATAAGCTGTTCTGAGAATGAGACCAGCTCATTAAACAAGGTGAATCAGGTGAGCTCTTGCACATATGGAAAGAAATCCTTTGGCCATGCCTGCTTTTCATGTTAAGATTAGACACCCTGTTGTATCTAATGACTAGGGTTTGTGGAAAAGCTTTAAAGGCTTCCAGCATTCTTTACATTCAGCGTCATTCATCAGATGTTTCCCTTTTGTTTTAATCTATGCAAAACTGTCTTTGATTAATTTCCACTGTCTTTTGTCCTGTTGTGTTTCATTTGTTTGAGATTCAATAATTGAAACTGTATTCTTGCTGTTTGCATGCACAGCGGTTATTTTATTTTTATGGTGAATTTGTATTGTAATTTATATTTTGTTAACCCATGGAATTAAAGGCATTTGAGGTGAAAAGCATGGTGTGTTTAATAAGTTATGCAATTAGCTCTGTCTGATGCATAGATGTTTATAGTTTACAGTCATCTAAATGTCTGTTTATTCAGATTTTGTATTCATATCAAATCTCATCTTGCAATATTGGACTTTTCGAAAGCAGGGAAAAGAGCTATATTAATACATAACCGTCACAAGGCTTCATTGTGGTGTATTTAATATTTATTGTTCTTTGCTGATTTAAAAAATGTAGTGGCGAATTGTTTCTTGGGAAACCACAATAGCAGTTAATAAGGATACTCGATCTTAGGATTTCATTTCAAATTCCGTTTTGATTCACAACCCCACTGTTGACCTCTGCTGCTGTGACAGTGTCATTACGACACTGAACACCTAACGGATGGTTTTAGAGAAGTGTCCTTGAATCGATTGGCCTTGACTCCTGGGTTCTCTACATGGACTAGGGAAATAGGACGAGGTTTCTTTTCTAGGTAGAGCTGCATTAGCGGCTCTGTGTTACATTCTTGATTACATATTGGGCTGTCCTGTCACAACATTGTTAGTCCATTCTTTTATTTGACTGTTTTTCACATCATTTAAAAAGGCCAGAAAACCTTTAGATTAAAATGGAATCTTAAAATGAAAAATGTCTTTATATTAACATTCTAATAACACCAACCTTTTTCCATTTTCCTTCTTTCTGTCATGTGACTACAAGGTTTTACAAATCATGTTAGGAAAAAATACTGTCTTGTCATTTCCTTCCTTGATATAGCAACATGGAGGTAGTAATAGCAGTTGTTCTTCAGGGTTCTCCCAGGAAAAACATCATGAAATAGTACAAATATTTGTAGGATACTAAAATTGAGTCTTATATTAAACATACAGAAAAGCCCCAGTTAAAAGTAATTATATTTAAAGTATAATGTTCAGACCAATCGGAGAAGAGTCTAAGAATGGTCTGGCATTTTGATGAATTTTAATGATTGACATCCTTCTGTTTATGATTCCCAGTCTGTTACACTCCTGCAACTGAAGCAGATAGAAATGAAAGAAACTGGTTCTTTATGGTTGTGTGTTCATTGCTCTCTGAAATAAAACAGCTCTAATACAGCAAATCTTAAAGAACAACATTCTTATTTACTGCTTGACGAGCATCCAGGGAGCTGGCTGATTGAATGTATATACAGATGAAAGACTTTCAAACAGCCTTGCCTAATTTTGGTCTGTAGCTAGTTTAGTTCTGCTTGTTAGCATGCTAGCTTTCGTTCTATTCATTGCTCCATAAACCACAGGGCACTGTTTCTCAGTCCTGGTCCTGGAGGCCCATCACATTTTAGGTCTTTATCCTGCTTCTAACACAGCTGATTTAACCAATCAGCACATTGACAACCCTTCCCTGAGCTGAAGTGTTAAAGTGTTAAGTGTTTAATAATGAAAATCAAAATGTTAAGGGCAGTGGGCCTCATAAGGGAACATTGTGTGTTTGTCTTAGTGGTGAGGGGACTATTCAAGATTAGTACTAGTATACTCTGAAAGTGGAGAGGTTTGACCACGTATATTGGTCATTTAGAGAACACTGGTTAATCACAGGGCATTGTTTGTAATTATGTATAGTGTGCACACAAGAGTGGAAAAAAACATGGATTCCTAAGGGAGGTCAAGTGTTACATGCTGGGGCTATTTGCTTTATGGAAAGTTGGCTACTGCATGGTGTGCTGCTTATTTTGTCAGTACTTCTCATTAAGCTGATTTTCTCATGGATCTTTTAATACACTTAGCAAGACAAATGTCCCACAATTCTCCTTAAAGAGGAGAAGCCTAAATTAGATGGGATAAATTAGTCTTCTTGATGCATTCTTCCACTTCCTGCCATACTAGTGGCACATAAACAAACCCGAAATAAGCCCTGAACTCACTCAAATGTTTGACAATTACACTCGCTGCTAAAAATGTTTCCTGGTGACTTTGCAGTAATTTTATACTTATTTATTCACTTGCAGCAAGCAATTCAACAAGAAAACATCTGCTTTGTTATGATGTTCTGTACCTGTAATGTCACGGTAATATCACCTTCCGAAACTGAAGACTAGATGTTATTTATTGTGAAATAATACTGCATGTGTGTGGTTGTGGGTGTGTGTACGTGTTTTGCGTATCTACTCTGCTGAGCTGGTTTATATATTCCTAGTGTTCTCCTGAGAACCATATGCAGAATACAGCCAGTCAACAGAATGGACACAATGTCCCTTGACTTAGCACTCACAGGACATTTGGATCAATACCAGTCTGGCGTCAGGAACAGACCGGTAAGTGCGGCACTCACATTTGCAAGATGCTTGGCCTAATTATTCCCGTATATTTGTAACTGATGGATGAGTGTAATACAATAAAAACAAGCATTTTTAATTTAGTGACATGTCAGCAATCCAGTATGATCTCAACACGTATCCAGGTGTCATGCTTGGTATGCATGGTTTGGCAAAGGCGAAGTGCTGATTGTTATGGTGTTCACAGCTCAGTGTGTTGCTGATATCTACTACCTCCACAATTCCCCTTGGGATTTGCTTGACTGGGTTCTGAAATCAAGCTGGAGAAGTGAAGGGAAATCAATTAAATTGAAGCCTTGCTGGTCACTCGATCAGGGTGAGGAATGGGCTTTACCTGTACGTGTAATATGATCTACAGTGATCAGCCACGTCTAAGCCACGTGTACTGCACAATTATTGGCACCCCTGGTCAAGATGTGTTAAAAGCCTACAAATAAATTACATTTTCAATACAGGAACATCAACAAAAATCTGACATTTAACTCTATTTAAAAAAAAAAAAACAATTATTATTATAATTCATATTAAATAAATGTTATTCAAACTTTTTTTTTTTCTAGTTGAGTTTTTAATGTTGAACAGACTAAATAGGAACTTTTAATGAGTAATTAATTACTTCCTGTTTCCCTGGGGAATAAATAGGATGTGACACAGACACACTCTTCAACATGAGAAAGACAAGAGAACATGATGTTTGTCAATCTTCATAAGGTAATGGCTAGAAGAAAAAAGCTATTTGCCTAACCCTCCCCCCTTGTATTTACAGTCAGAGGAATAAACAAGAAGCTTAAAACAACTGGACAGTGACCAATAAGGCTGGACAAGGACGCAAGTTCATCTTACCACCACGCACACTGAGGAGGATGGTAAGAGAAATAAAAAAAAATTCTAAAGCTTTTATTGAACTGAGTGGTATCTTTGGGTCACAAAGTCTCCATGACAACCATGAGATGCTATCTCCATGCCAACATGCTGTTTGGGTGACATGCAAGGAAACATAATCACAAACGCTAGCATCAGGAGTTTCCTAAGTGGAACTGGGACTTCAACTGGGACTATGTGCTTTGGTCATGCTATAGCATCATAAACCTTTTGAAATACCAGGACATTTTATAATCAAAACCTGGTGGCCTCTGCTGGAAAGCTGAAGATTGTCATTGGGTCTTCCAGCAGGATAATGACCCTTAACATGTGGCAAAACCTACACAAAAAAATAGCTCAACAGACTGGAAATTAAGTTCCTCCCATGGCCTTCTCAGTCCACAGACCTTAACCCCATTAAAAACCTGTGGGGTGAGCTTAAGAGGAGAGTGCATAAGGGAGGATCCAGTAGTCTTGACAATTGAAAAGATTGTGCAAAGAGGAATGGTCAAAAATCCGTGTTTTTGTATTCTCCAACCTTGTGAAATGATATAGGAGATGATTAAGCACTGTCTTGTTGGCAAAAGTAGGTTGTATGAAATATTAACAGCCATGTGTACCAATAATTGTGCCATATATGATTTAATGTAAAACATTTCTTTCCTAATATGGGATTTTCTTCCCTAATAAATACATTTAATGGTTGAATTTGAATGGTTTCTCTTTTTGTGCTGTGAGTGACACAGGCAGCAGCAGGCAGTTATCAACAGTGGCCAGGTAGCAATGTAACAGGACAGTACCTTGCTCAAGGGTATCTCAGTAGTGCCCAAGCCAGGCCTTGAACCTGCAACCTTCTGATTACCACTGCCCAGCATAACTGCGGTGCCAATAATTGTGGAGGGTGCTGTATATGACACAAGCGAAAAATAACCAAAGCCTGTTATAATAAACCTATAATATAATTCTCTACAACATTACATTTGGATTACCAAAGGCTAAACAGATTTCCAGGAGGAAAGCCCTTCATGCATCTCTGAAAGCCATTTCTTTTCCCCCATCTTGACAAACTTGGATACTGTTACACTGTTTATTACAGGTTGGGAGAATGGGTTCATCTGCAAACCTTCTTTTGTATCCATGAAATATGGAACCATGCAGCTGCTGTGAACCAAGCTTATGTAATGTCATACAATCATTTGCCTTTTAAGCACAGAGGAAAGACTCAACTCAAACAACACACCCACCCTGTAATAAAACCTGAGTCTCTGTTGAGTGCTGCGCTCTACTGTGTAAATGTTTCATGACATGTTGATAATGCCCTGTGAACTTAACAGCCAGGTCCTTCTGAATCAGTTTTTATAGTCTGTGCTCGGAATGTGCTAAGGGCTTTTTCTAGTGGGTGGGGGGTTGTCTTTATCCCTTATCCTAAATGACATGGATGGAGGCATTTCTGTAACTTTCTAAATGAAAGTTCTAATCTGAATTAACAGATTATGAAGCCCTTAATGAAATGATTTGGTGTGAAACCATACATGGCTGAGGATGACATGGCTGAGGGTGCTCTCAAATTGCACAAAATGGTGTGAAGCTCCCAGAAGGACAAAAAGCAGGCATCACTCAGGGTAACTCTCCAACTTCGAATGCGAACACTTCCGTTTTGGGACCAGTGACTTTTTAAGATTTATTTCTGTTTTCTCTCAGCACAGAGCACAATTTCTGTTCCCATTTGCAAGCTGCTCCAACGTGCGCTCACCTGTGCTCTTTCAACCCTTTTCCGCACCATCTACCCGTTTTCCGCTTCACACACTTCACAGTCCATAATGAATTGCTCCCCCCATAACACTAGAAACCGATAACAAACACTAGCTAAACACTAAAGAACTAGCACAGGTTAGCAGTTAGCCTAGCCATAATGGTAGTCCATGCACCAAAATACACAGACTCTGCAGTTGTAGAGTTGATCCAGTATATATGCAGTATATGATTAGCTTCACTAAGTATAACCTCACAATCGTCATATTCTGACGAGTAGAAGAAAAAAAAGTTCTTTGATTTTGGAAAACGGCTCTGCACTGCTCCGCCATGCAGTGATGCCAATCATCCATCTACATGTACATTTTTCAGTTTAAAATTAGCAATACTAGAATGCAAATATGATTAGGCTTACCTTTCTTCAAATCAGATCCATAAACGTCTGTAAATTTCCGTCCCTAATGTTGGACACGTATTCATATCGGATATCACAGACGATGCCTGGAGCTTAAATTCTGCATTGTAGTTCTTGCATTGTGGCATGATATCGGTAAGTTCGATATTTGATTAATATTTATGCTCACCGACGGTATAATGTCACTACCGGTATAGAGCTGCAAAGGCCTCCAGGGGTCAAGTTAGACTCTTTTACCTCAGATCAGTAAATTCAGTAACTCTGTGGCAAATAACATGGGGCAGCTTATCTAAGATTTTTAAAAGATTAAATAGAAGGGCTTATAGAAGAGGGCGGCCAGTAATGTGTGCCAGCCTGTTGTTGGAGAAATCAGAATCCGAATCCGAATCAAAATACTTTTATTATCCTGGAGGAAATTAATAGAAGTTTCAGAAATTACAGTAACATTGGGAGAGTATGGTAGATAAAAAAAAGCCTCACCCTCTCTGTCCTTACGGGCAGAAAGCGAGAGGAAAATATGGTCTGAAGTCTGATGCTTCATGGCTTGTGTTACCCTGTGTCAAGTCTGCATCGGCTTCTGGACAGATCAATGGCTTGCATGCCTGAAAACCAGAGAATGGTTTCCTCTGGCACCAAACACACCAATGGTGTCAAGTCAAGTCATTTTTATTCATATAGTGCTTTTAACAACAGATGTTGTCACAGCTTTACAGAATCTAGGTCCAAGCCCCCCTAGGGTCACCTTCTAGTCCTTCATCAGTGGTCAGTTTCTGGCTGCAGGGCACTGTGGGTGAGATTTTTGGTTGGTGGACTATTACTAACCAGCAGTGATGCTGAGGTTCAAACACACACACACACACACACACACACACACACACACACACTGGGTAGCTGTACTTATTGAATTAGCTAGTCTGTGTATGTATTTTCATTCAAACAGGTGTTTACTGAATAGTATGATAGCACAATAAATGCAGTTCATCACCTTCAGATCAATGCACCAATACATTTTGTTGTCTTGCATTGAGGAAACTCAGGAAGCTGAAGTCTGGTGCTAAAATCTAAATTTTGCTTAGAAGCATGAAACTCTTTTCTGCTCTATTCCTCACCTTTTTGTTAAATACAATTACGTCACATGACCCCTCTGTCTTTCCACCCCTAGGTCCATTAGAGGCCTTCTTTCTCTGCAAACCACCTACTTGTATGTTGATGACATGTACTCAGATTTTGTCTTCGTCTCACAGATGGGAATGCAGTGAGACATCAGTCAGAACTAATCATCTTCTCCCCTCTCTGGCAGCCCCCAACATTCATCTCTTTCTTTTCCTCAGTCTGCCCTATGTCCTTCAGAATCCCCCAAATATATCACAGAACCAATGGTTAGTATGACAGATCATTATTCATTCATAGGAGAGCATTAATGGTAAATGTGCTTGTTCAGGCATAAAGAAGGAAGCTAAATGAGGTGCGTGTGTGGCCATTACTCTTAGGACATTGCTAACAGGTGGTATATGCATTACTGAGGTGAATGTGTTGTTGAAATGCTGAAGAGTCAGCAGTGGGTTCCATCTTTGACCTTTTTTGTTACTTGAAAAAAAAACGTGTTGATGGTATGTTCTTGATGCGTTCGTGCCTCATGTGTCGTGCAACTTTACCTTTGAATTAAGCAGTTTTATCGTGTTTATTAGGTATTTGTATTAATGGTGTGTTTTGTTCTGAACAGAATTTCCATAGCTGTTTATTGTCAGGACAGCTTTCTTGTTCAAAAAATCCATGACAATGTTCCCGTCCCATCACAGGAAGTTGTGGCCTAATGATTTGGGTCAGGCACCACTGACATACCTTTGAGCATGGTACCATCCTACTACACTTTTCACTGCCCACTGCTTCAGTATCTTCAATATTTTGTCCTTATCAGGTAAAGTGAGATGTTTCAGGCGATCAAGTTTTATTGTGACTGATGAAAACAACAACAGGTGTTTAATTATGAGCCATGAGGAACTCTGGGAAGGCCATGATGTTGCATGGCAAACAAATGTTTTGGTACTGTATCAACTCTTGGACAGTTCAATGACCTGCGTGAGTGAACAGTTTCTTCTGGCACCAAACACACACCCATATGCTATGCATGGATGCACAGTTAAGCTAGCAGAGCTTTCAGTACTGGGGGTGTTTTTCTTTGTTAAGAGCTTGGGTCTTCAAGGCTTTTAGAGGGATTTCTTATTTAACAATGTTTTCCCTTGGATGGGCTGTGGAGTGTCTTTAATTTTTTAGCATGAGAAGCTAAGGCTTTTCCATCGCTGAGTTCATCCACTCATTCACTGGGAGGACAGAAAATTCAGCACCATTAGTATGTTTGATTGTAAGCAACTTGGATATAGCGTAGTGCTAAGTGATTTGGAAAATGACAGAACTGCTTGGGGAGTGTATACCGATCCTTTGAATCACTACTGCAACTATTTGTGTATTTATGTGCATGTTTGTGTGTGTGTTACTATTATAGAGTTCTTCGTACTGAAGATCTTATTAAGGACATGACTAACTGTGCTCTTCCTTCTGTTACTGTGTGGTTTTCATGTAGTCACAACATGAGACTGCTAATGAAATGGCCAGTGAGTACCATCTAATAGGCAGTATTACATTCTGGCCTTTTGAAGAGGACAAAGGGCAAACAACAAAGAAAACTGCCCTTTTACGTGCTCAGAAAGAGAATCTTACATCAGCAGAGGTAATAAAGGGGATATTGTTCTCTTTCCTGACTCTGCACTTAATGTCACCCTTTCGCCTCTTTGATTCTGTCTATCTTCATTTTCCTCTATGGTTTTGCTTATTTGTTTTCTCCATGCCAGTTCCTCTCAGGGCATGGAGTATAATAAGCAATAAGCTCTTGTGTGTGTGTGTGTGTGTGTGTGTGTGTGTGTGTGTGTGTGTGTGTGTGTGTGTGTGTGTGTGTGTGTGTGT
>JBBIGC010017415.1:0-12866 GCA_037576955.1 Lepidarchus adonis | reverse complement strand
CTTCCCTCCACCTGTGCAATGTTTCCTGTGCCACTGGCTGCAACACAACCCCAAAGCCTGATAGATCCACCCCCATGATTAATGGTTGGTTTCTTTTTTTAAATGTTGCTCCTTTTTTCTCCAAACATGTCTTTGCTGATTGTGGCCAAAGATTCTATTTAAACTTCATCAGTCCACAGCACTTGTTTACAAAACACATCAGGCTTCTGTAGATGTTTTGTTGCACACTTCTGACTTTGGATTGTATGATGGAGATGCAGGTAAGGTTTTCTTCTGCTGACTTTTCCATGAAGGTCTTGTGGAATGGTGCACCACCACTCCTGAGTCTGCTAAATCTTTCTGCAGGTAAAGCTTTGAAATTGGCATCAGCTGACATTTACTAACGGCAGTTGTTGCCATGCATCAGATCTAATGAGCTGTTTAAGGTTAGAAACCTTGTAAAAGGAATCGAAGACTTTGGAACACTTAGGGTGCCAAAACTTTTGCAAAGTGGCATAATAATAATTTTATTTGTAATTTTTGCTCAATGTATGGCATAAAAGTAACAATGTTTGCTGAAAATACTGTGTAGTTTTTTTCCATGTCCTAGAGACACTGTGTTAACATATTTTCAATTATAAAATCACCAAAATCTGGTTCAAGGGGTGCTCAAACTTTTGCATAAGACAGTATGTATGCCTGCAATTTTGCATGTTTGGGTACCTGCATGGACTGCACAGTGTCCTGTTCAAATTTCTTGATGTCTTCTTTCACCATAGTCATCTGATCCTTCAGGAATGAAGCCTCTTGCTTCAGAGCTTCTATATCTCTCAACACACGTGGCATGTTTTGCAGGGCCTGAGTGCTGCTTTCTGAACAGGGAAAAAAAGAGAAACAAAGACAACTTGAGTAATGGGATAAAACCTATTAGTAAAAAATGGTAAAACACACTCCCCGTCCCCAAAAAAAAAAAAAATAAATAAATAAATAAATAAATCACACACTAAAATTTAATTGCACCGCCTTTAGCTTTAATTACGACACACATTCGCTATGGCATCATTTCAATAAGCTTTTGCAATGTCACAACATTTATTTCTATCCAGAGTTGCATTCATTTTTTCAAGATCTTGAAGAGATGATGGGAGAATCGAACCAATGGGGTTAAGGTCTGGACTCTTTGGTGGCCAAACCATGTGTGAAAATGATGTCTAATGCTGCCTGAACCACTTTTTCACAATTTAAGCTGATGAACCCTGCCATTGTCATTTTGTTATATGCCCGTGCCATCAAGGAAGAAAAAAATCACCAGGTCATTCAGTATATTCAGGTTGTCAGCTGACCTCATTCTTTGGGCACATGCTGAACCTCAACCTGACCAACTGCAGCAGGTCTGTACTGTAGGCACTATGCATGATGGGGGCATCACTTCTTAGACATCTCTTATTACCCTGATATGGCACCACCCTGGAACATTGTAAATCTGTACTCATCAGACCGTACGACCTTCATCCATTGCTCCAAAGTCCAATCGTAATGCTTTCTAGAAAATAGAAGCTTTTTTTTGCAATTAACCTTACTAATCAGTGGTTTTCCTAAGGTTTTCTTTAGGCCCAATCCATTGATCCAGTTCACCAAACATTTAAAGTGACGGTCATTCAGGATTCTCTCTGACCACATTTCTTCTGCAAAGATGATGGTTCTCCGCTATCCTTCCAGTTTTTAAACCCAATTTTAGTAATTTCATCAATCTCCTTCCTAATGCATGCCAATAATCTTTTCCACGACCACATGATGCATCTTATGACATGGTTGTTTAAGTCATAAGAAGCCACTCACTACATTAGTTAGAGTTAAATAACTTGTTGCCAGCATAAACATAGTTATTCATGCAATAATTATCCAATGGGAGACTCTTACCTATTTGTTTTGCTAAATCCAGGTGGTGACCTTTTTTTGTGGACAGGCAAAGTATTAGGTCACATTACATGCTACAGTACTGTGCGAAAGTCTTGATAATAATAGAAAATTATATCTAAAAGCATATATTTGTTCTAATATTAATACCATTAGTTAAATAATACAAATACAGAGCGCTACATGTGGCAATCATAGGGTATCAAGGCCCACAAAGCCAACATTCAAAAGTACAGTCAATATTGATTTTAGATTTCTAAAAGTTCGCCACGTAACCACAACTACACTATGTTTGACAAAGACTGGTCACTTGCTCTTCAGAAATGGGTTTTGAACCAGGAACCTTCTTCAGTGTAAAGAGCCCCTCACCACTGAGCCTCTTAGCCAATAATGCCACAGTAAGATTCCACATTCAAACTTTCAGATCACATGATTAACAATTCATTCTTAATTTTAGCATTTTAGCTGATGTCAATTACTTTCCTAGCAACTAGAATAACAGACAAGTATTAATGTCCTACCTCAAAATTAGGACCTGCATCAATTCTGCACATTTGAACTACTGAGACTTTCCCAGTTTTTAAAGAAGCTCTCTAGCGATGTGTGTTTACTCACATTGATGGTTCGCTGGTAGCGTCACCCATCGCTATGAAATAAATGCAGGAAATGATGCACAGAAATACGTCCGTCACAAAATAATCCACGCTCTGTTCTGTCAATGTTCTAAAAGCCAAACTCAGACTTTAGATTTAAACATGGCTGGGGTGTCTCAGCAGAGCTTTTTTTGCATCTACCTGTTGTTCTTCTTCAGCTTTCACCCAAGTCTCCTGCATTCAGCCGAGCAGCGCCACCCCGAGGAGGGAAGTAGCAGCAATGCCAGTGAATCAAATTGGCAGCAAATGTTTAGTCATTTAAATACTGATATTGCTGTCGCCGCATCGATTATCGCATTGTGTGAGCATTGACAATAATATATCATCATATCGATATTGTGGCCCACCCCTACTCTATAGGGGGCACATTAACCTTTAGGCATTTAATCTACTTTACTGTTTGAGTTCTGCAAACAGAAACATTGATTTTTCAAAAACCACATTCTCCTTCAGCTCTAGCCTATTCCCCTTGCGTGTGAAACATTTTCTGATTACTTACAGCACATTCAAATATTATTTTTTTAAATGGGCTTTCCTATAGTGGTCTTTAAATACCCTGAGGTTCACATGCTGCAGTAAGGGCGAGAGCATTTGCCCCCACCCCACCATGCACGCAATGTGATAAAAAAAAAAAACATGTTATGTGTAACCACCTTTACTAACTGAATGTTGATGTGTACGTCCCAAATAGGTGTTAACTTCCTGAACAGTGATGTTTACCTTCTATCGAGTTGTTAACCTCTTGAATAAACAGCTGGAGCTTCATGACGAGGGTTGCCGCATGGGCATCTGCTCTGCCAGGCGCATCTTGCTGAGCCACTTTAAATGCACCATTGACCCACTCCTTTACGTCAAAATCATCCGCAAGAAACTTCGAGAAGTCCATGTTAACAGCTTTACACTGAACAAATTGTTACCTCAGCTGCTGTAGCATCTTTAAACTGTATGGTGCAGAGAGAAAATATTTTTACGAGGAGTTTTAGTTACGAAATGAAACATCATACAATATAAAATTCTCTAAAATGTGCTTAAAGTGGAAGTCGTACCAGTAAAGTCTCCAGCTGCTAAAGCTACGCTCAGTCAATCCTGTAATTTTTCCCTATTCCGGGTTTAGACACGAACAAAAAATAAACGGCCCAGGAGAACGAAATGACCATAACAACCAGATACAGTTCAAGCAATGCGACCGCCTCCTCCAGCGTTGAACTTCAGTTCAGTTCACAAAAATTAAACTTAAAAAACGGCATCAAGTGAAACATCGAAAAGAAATGTTTACAGCGATGTTCCTGGTTGTGCCCGAGTTATGGTGTTCGGGTGGAAACACGAGTAGTGCGAGGACACGTTCCTATTGGATTGCTCTAGTTTATCTTAACCGATTGCTAATTCTATGAAAATATACTGTGCGTTTTAGGGTACATTGCTAATATTTATACATAAATTCATAACAAGATCGCGAAGCTTATTTGTACGGTTTGACAATATGTGGAATACCGAAGAGGCTCTAGAATGACGTGGATGCGTGTTACACATAAAACAGTTCGTGTTCAAACAGAAGCAGGTTGAAACGTAATGTAGAATAAAGTAGAATAAAAGACGAATGAGAATAAAAGTATTGATATTTGAATTAAATAATGGTATAAGATATTTTTTACTATAACCAAATAATTACATAAGTAAAAGTAAACAACAACAACAACAACAACAACAACAACAACAACAACAACAGTAGTTCAAGCTACAATGCAGTTTGGATTTATATGTTAATGATTATACAATGGAAGTGAAGAAAAAGTGGATTACTCTAAAATATAACTGAGTGTAAATGTAAAAAACAATAAATATTGTAAAAACGTAATTATCAACCAAATACTAGTTGTGAATGTATCAATTACTGAGCAAAACTGAATTTTTAAAAAATACTGTATTCAGTTGTTGTAGTATTATCTCCACCTTGTGGAGTTGGACCTTGGAAAATGTTTTAGGCATGGGGTGTCAAAATTTAAAGCAGTTATAAAAAGTGAACCATGACATCATGGACAATGTTTAGATTATTTAAATTAATTTACATTATAGTTCGTCAGGCAGAATGTGTTATTAAATGTGATGCACAATGTGACACTTCACACATAACTCATATCCAAATACTCACTGATGAACGTCTGGACAAACTTTGCAAATGTGTTCTGCTAAGAGCAACCAATCATCTTGTTGAATGGTGACATGGTAACCAATTAAGTCACTCTGGTGTCAAACAAAGGAGATAATGGTGCACGTCTGACATCAAACAGTCATTACACCACCTGATAGCAAACAGATAAACATTTCTAGACACTTTTTATTTCTTTATTACTGTGGTGATACATTTTCATTCAGCCCAGTCATGCACATGGGAAGGAAAAGTATAGTACGGAATAGCTACTATATGACTACATTTGGCAAAAATATGCATGATATGCATGATATAGTAAAGATTAGAAGATAAAGATTTTCAAGATTCTCAACTTCCTCCCCTATAAGTGTGTTTCTGGCCATTTATCTTATTCTGTGAAAGTTAATAAAAAACTGCATTGTAAAAATAAAAATGTAAAATGTGCAATAAAAAATTTAAAATATGTTGTATTTTACGCATTCATTTGACTCTACTGTTACATATTACTGTTACTGTTAAACATCAAAACTGTAAGCTTTTGTGACTTATATATTAACACTCTGACCACAAGTCCCTAACGGGTGTTGAACGTTCAGCAGACTAACATCTGATGGCTTCATCCTGTTTTCATATTAATAGCACAAAAGCAAGACAACGGAAGATGCCAAACCCACAAAAACAACTTTATTATAAACAGAAACTATTTCTTTGCATGACCTCAGCACAAGTCACACATATTTCTGTAGTGTATAGTGTATAAGTACAAAATCCAGGTCCAGGCCCCTAATGAGGAAGCCAGGGGTAACAGAGGTAAGGAAAACTCCCTAGGAGGAAGAAAACTTAGGAGGAACCATGATTAAGAACCATGACTATGGAGCAACATGTTCAGCTTCTGCAAGTACATGGAGATTGTCCATGGTATTTGTACGATTCTGATTAAAATTGCATTGATGGGTTTATCTGAGGTCCCGTCTCTGTAGTGGACACTGATGGAGGGGAAATCACATGAAAAGCACATAAGCACCACTCCAGGCTCTTCTCTTTTGTTTTCCCTTACTGGTGAACAAGCTGCTGACTATCTCGTTATATTCAAAAAGACCTCAGCACCTAAAATGTTCAGACTTGTTCACAATAGTTCAGCCTGTAACGGCCTAGAAAGTGTTTCAAAAGCATCAGCTGAATTACTGTAAATGTAATTGTAATTGTAACTTCCTTCTACACGTGTTACTGCTAATTTACTGAATTTAGCATATTAAAATTGTTTTTTTTTTTATAAAAAGTTCTGTGCAAAGTTTGCATTTTATTGCTTATTATACCAAAACACAAATAAACAGAAAATATGTCCCAATGTTTGCAGAAAAATACCTTGTTGTGTCAACTAATCTTCTTATGAGGCCACTGGGCACTGAGCATTTGTCCCCACATTCCAGCTGTGAAGTATAAAACCTATTTTGCTAATTGATCAAAATGTTCACATTTACAGTGGATATTGTAAGAGTAAAATAGGAATGCTTCATATTTCCTGTCATTTCCGTATGCCATTTCTAGTCTGATGCTTCCCGATTCATGAAATGCTGTCTCCTCAGGCTGTGAGGACTTTAAATTTGCGTTTACTTTAAGAATGATTATCCACACAAAGACTGAATGACACGCTTTTTTAATAAAACAGAAAGTTTGTCTTTACTTACAATTTCAGAAGAGTCACGATTCCACAGGGTTGGGTGAGATGTATTAACATGCATCCCACAACATCCAACTGAGCTGTGTGCATCTTTATAGTCTCTGTCTGGCTTTCACAAAGTGTCCTTCACTTTTTGTCCAAAAGTGACGTAAATATTATGAAGTGCCAATCACTTTATCTGTCAAAAGTCATCTGCCTCATCAGACTGTCCATCAGGACATGAAAACATTTTAACAAACATCAGTCAGGGCTTCCATGACTAAATATGGACTCCCTGCCCTTGAAGAATGTCAACAATAACTGTGTTTAGGCTAAGAGTTTTTAAGCTGTCCATCTTAGCTTGTGTGCTAGCTTGGGCTAATGTCAATCAAAATTGTGTTTAGACTAAGAGTTTTTAAGCTGTCCATCATAGCTTGTGTGCTAGTTTGTGCTAAAGTTAATCAAAATTGTGTTTAGACTAAGAGTTTTTTTAGCTGTCCATCTTAGCTTGTGTGCTAATGTCAATCAAAATTGTGTTTAGACTAAGAGTTTTGAAGCTGTCCATCTTAGCTTGTGTGCTAATGTCAATCAAAATTGTGTTTAGACTAAGAGTTTTGAAGCTGTCCATCTTAGCTTGTGTGCTAGCTTGTGTTAATGTCAATCAAAATTGTGTTTAGACTAAGAGTTTTGAAGCTGTCCATCTTAGCTTGTGTGCTAGCTTGTGCTAATGTCAATCAAAACATTTTTTAGAATATGAGTTTTTTTAGCTGTCTATCTTAGCTTGTGTGATAGCTTGTGCTAATGTCAATCAAAATTGTTTTTAGACTAAGAGTTTTTTTAGCTGTCCATCATAGCTAGATTGCTAGCTTGTGCTAGTGTCAGTCAAAATTGTGTTTAGCCTAAGAGTTTTTTTAGCTGTCCATCTTAGCTTGTGTGCTAGTTTGTGCTAGTGTCAGTCAAAATTGTGTTTAGACTAAGAGTTTTTTTAGCTGTCCATCATAGCTTGTGTGCTAGCTTGTGCTAGTGTCAGTCAAAATTGTGTTTAGCCTAAGAGTTTTTTTTAGCTGTCTACCTTAGCTTGTGTGCTAGCTTGTGCTAATGTCAATCAAAATTGTGTTTAGAGTAAGAGTCTCTCAAGTTGTCCTTGAAAGAGCTTGTAAATGGTGGTAGCATTACTTCTTGTGTTTGTGTTAAAAGTCAAACACTGTAAATGATTATGGAGCTGAAAATGTTCAGGGCAGGTTTAAGGCAGTCCGTCTGATTCTCAAGATTCAAGATTCAAGATTCAAGATTTATTGTCCTGTGTACAATGCACAGGTACATGTACTGTACAATGAAATTCTTACTTGAATGCCTTATTGCAGACTATATACAATATACACACAGGGGAGGTGGGAAGAGACAGGAGTATGGGGGAAAATATATACAATAAAATAATTAAAATTATGAAAAAATAATAATAAAATAATAAAAATCAGTGCAAAATGAGAAGAATAAATACAAACTATTATCAGATACTTAACAAAAACACAAACTACAACATAAAACTGTAGGTCGGTTGTGTAACAATGGTCTTCAGTAGTGATGAAGGACATGGCTGCTTTCTATGAGTCCTCTGAACCTTAATAAAAGAAATTATCAAACAATTATCAGAAAATAGCCAGCTGCTTAGCTGTTGCCAACTGTTGCATTAATAACAATGCAGCAAAACTCTTGATCACTCTTCATTGACCATTAACAGGTCTTCAGTGGAGATCGTCAGAAGAACATAATTTGGAGAATCCACAACAGCTCCTCAAGATACCACAGCAGTGTCTCCCACCCCACCAACATTCAACCTCAAATACTCACCACATTATACAATTGGACTATAGAAAGTCTCCTGAGCAGCTGCATCTCAGCCTGGCTTGGGTATTGTACCACTGACTGCAAGTGCAATAAACGTGAGGACATCTGAAAAGATTACATCTACATTACATGCTGCAATGCTACCATCACTGACTACACCTTCAGACTCCCTACACCCTCTTCCTTCCTCCCTCCTGCAATCTGGCAAAAGGTTTTGATGCACTTGGACCTTCACTTTGCCCAAACAGTTTCTTCTCCCAGGGCACCCCCTGAATTGTTTGTAACCTGATTGCAATCCCTGGACCAATAACTATACACCACACTCTCACACTCATGGCTCTGCTAGTGAAAGTACCTACCCTGAAGTAAGAGCTTAAATAATCCCTCAAAACAGATCTCTTGCGTAGTTCTTGCAGTGTGGACAAACAAAAAAGGGGAAACTTTCTCCAATGGAAAACATTTTTAGCTCGTAAAGTCATCTGAGGGAAATGGAGACTGACCAGAGAGTATTTCTTGAACTGGGACAAAGTCCTCACTTTATTAAGCTCTGAAAATAACTACAAAGCACACATGTGCCCCCAATAACTCAACTTGACTCGAGTGTTAACACTTATTTTCAGGTAGAAAATCAACACAAAGTAATATTTACCAGGGGTGCCCAAACATTTGCATACTGCGGATATGTTTGCGTTGTACCGACTATTAGATCTGGACATCAGTGATGGTGTAAACAGCATTTTAGTAATTCAAGGAACTAGTCAAGACAACTTAAGTCAATTTTATTGGTATAACGCTTTTTACAACTGACATTGTAACGAAGCAGCTTTACAGAATTTACAGAATCTGGGTTAGAGCCCCTAATGAGCAAGAGAAAGGCAACAGACGCAAGGAAATGCCCTAAAAAATAAGAAGAAACCTTGGGAATAACCAAGGCTCAGAAGGACAACCCATTCTCCTGTGATCGACACCAAAGAAAAATAACAGACAAAGAATATAAATGAATAAATCAGAACTAACAGTAGCAATGAGTCAAGTTTGTTAATAACTTATGCATATCTCCACTCTAAAATAAGGCAGTTTACATGCCTGTATTTTATCCTATTAGCAGCAAAACTCTAGATGAAATTGTACAGCAGTTCAAGTCATCCACTTTGATACGCAGCCTTTGATACAAAAACAGACATGCCTTATGAAGTTCCTCAAGGATTCATCCTTGGGCCCATTCTGTTCAATTTGTATATGCTTCCTCTCTGTCTAATTCGTCAACAGTACAAAGTGGCTTATCATAGCTGTGCAGATGACACCCAAATCTTTCTAGTTCTCTCACCAGATGACTTTAGTCCTACTGTCTTATTGTGTCTGTGCCTTGAAAAAGTAAATTTTGGTATAATCATGGATGATGAACTCAGCTTCATCAATCATGTCAAATCTATAACTGAATCAGCATTTTGGCATCGCAGGAACAAAATTCTATGTTTAGAGAATTTCTGTAGATACAGGATTTAGAAAAAATTAGCCATGCTTTCATATCTTGCATTTCTTGATTGTTGCTATTGTTTATTCATCGGCCTCTCTGAAAAGACAATCAGACAGCTACAAGTTATACAAAATGCTGCTGCTAGAATTCTTACTAAAACCAAGAAAAGTGAGCACAGTACTCCAGTCTCTACTCAGTTTCAAGTCTCTACACTGACCTCCAATCAGATACAGAATTGAGTTCAAAGTTCTTCTCGTTCTGTATAAGTCAGTCAATGGTTTGGGCCCAAAATATATCTCGACAATGTTTGAGGACCAGCCTGGGAGGAGCGGGTCAGCGAGTGGTGCCCAGGGTGCAATGGCATTAAGTCATTATGTGGCCCACTGCTGGAACCAGCTACCAATAGAAATAAGATTTGCCCCAACTGTTGCCAGTTTTAAAAAAGAAGTTTTACACAGCCTTCAGCTAAACAGATTATATCGACCATTTTCACATCCTTTCTTTTTAACTTTATTAACCTTTAATATTTATATTTTATGTTCTACTTTTATGTGGTCTTTAATATGTTTAAATTTTTAGTGATATTACTTTTATGAATATTTATTCATTTTTATATTTTATTCTATTTTCTCTGCTTGTTTTATGTTTCTATATATTTTTTTAATTTTCATCTTTTATTTTTAATCTTACTTTTAATTCTGGTAATATTGCTTTCTTTTTTTACTTACTTATTAATTTATATATTTTATTCTATTCATTATGCTTGTTTATGCTGTTTATCCTTGTAAAGCATGTGACCATGTGTATTATTATGTGCTATATAAATAAACTTGCCTTGTCTTGCCTCCTACTGTGGCCATTCCAGCATGAGGTTCCAGCAAAACGCTTGCACCTCGTGATCTAAGTAGGTTTTACTACTTAGGTTTTCTAATTTAACAGTAGAAAGTCCTTGTCCTTTACACATTCTTCATTTACATTAAGCTGGTGGTTCTCATCTGGCTTTGCTGAAACATATATCTGTGTATCATCTGTGCAGCAGTGGATGTATTTTTGGACATTCCCCAGAGGTAACATACCGTATACAGAGAGAATTTTAATGGGCCTAAAATGGAACCGTGCGGTACACCAAACTTTACTTTGCTATGAGCAGATCAATATAGTGTCAAAAGCTTCAAGCAACACAAGTAAGAAGACACAGTCCTAAACAGATGCAAGTAGAAGGTCATTTACTACCTTCAACAGTGCAGTTTCTTTACTATGATGATGCCTAAACGCTGACTGGAAGTATTAGTAAATGTTGTTCATAACTGCTGAGCTAATGCTTTTTCAGGAATCTTGGAAATAAAAGGTAGGTTTGATATTGGCAGATAGTTTGAGAGTTGGCAGGGGTCAAGATTAGGCTTTTTTAACAGGGGTTTGACAGCTGCTAACTTGAAGGACTCAGGTACATAGCTGATGCTAAGTGAGGAATTTATTATTCTCATAAGAATTACAATTACTGTGGTTAGTATTTGTCTGGATTTAAATTTGCAGGCTGAATTGTGTGTCTAATATTTTTTTATTTTATCATTAAAGAAATTCATAAAGTCATTGCTACCATTTGGTGGTATGCTTGTTCTTGTAGCAGCCTTATTTCTGGTTAATTTTGCTATTGTATTAAATAAAAACCTAGAGTTATTTTTGTTCACTTTTATAAGGGTGGAGAGATAAGTTGTCCTAGCTTTTTTGTAGATCAGGAGACTCTCCTTCCAAGCTAGTTTACAAACTACCAAATTAGTTTGATGCCATTTACGCTCTAGTTTTTGTCTTTTTTAGTGTGTGTGGTTGTTATAACAGGAGGCAAATTTTTCTCTCTGGTTATTTAGCTACATTATTTAAGGTACAGGAAAGTAGCGATTCTAAGCATTCAGATACTTGATCGAGTTCTGAGGGGCCTGACGGTAACGGTCAAAAGCTCTGGAAGATTATTGATACTATTCTGAGCAGTAGATGGCGTGAACGTGTGCTTGATATGATATTGTTGTGAGGTACATGTGTTATTTTTAAGATGCAGTTTAAATGAAACAAGATAATGGTCTGAGATCACCTTAGACTCTGGAACTATAACTACGTTTTCTATATTTATTCTATATGTTTTCTAACTAAGAGTTAGTATTAGATCGAGGGTGTGGCCACCACAGTCAGTGGGTTCTATGACCTTCTGAGTAACCCCTACTGAATCTAGGATTGATACGAATGCTGCTCTGAGAGGATCATCAAGTGAATATTGAAGTCTCCTACAATTAAACCTTTTCTGATGAAACAACTAAACTTGAGATAAAATCAGCAAATTCATTTAGGAATTTTGAGTAAGGTCCTGGGGGTCTGTAAATGATAATTAGTGGAACTGACTGTGTAGGTTTACTTTTTGTGGTTACAAGTAAAATGTTTGTATAAAGATCTTTTAAAAGCTTTAAATTTGTGGGCGGATTTGAGGTTATAAATAACTGCGACACCTCCTCCTCTGCCAGACGGACGAGGCTGGTGTAGATAACTATATCCAGGGGGACTCTCCTTGTTTAGTGCTTCATACTCAATAGGTTTGGTCCAAGTTTAACAGTATGTTAAACTTCTGATCAGAGATAATTTCATTAACAGTAAGGGCTTTTGACGTAAGAGGTCTGTTTAACAGTCCTAACTTTAGATCAAAGGTGCTGACTTTACATTCAGTGTGATCTGCCTTTATATTGATGAGATTACTAAAACAAACTCTTTGAGAATTTCTATATTTTTGTTTAGCATGGGAAACAGACACAACCTGAATATGTTGTAACCTGGGTGACAGGTCTATGCAACTAACAGACAGTCAGTTTAGTGGTTTAACTACACACGTTGTTTCTGAGCATGGGGCAGGGGGAGTGGGTAGAAGAAATGAACAACTAACCAATTTACAAAAATACTCCCCCCTGACACACATTCACCCCAAACAGTCATATCTAGGAGTGGGCACTGCAGGTCTATTTGTGCTCGGCTGCGCTGATGTGTATGATGAGACCTGAGACAATTATAGGACTTGCTGCAGTTCTCATGCATAACTGAAATTAGTCAAATGTGAGAGCCTCCTTTATGTGGTCACACACACACACACACACACACACACACACACACACACACACACACACACACACACACACACACACACAC
>JBBIGC010017405.1:0-12866 GCA_037576955.1 Lepidarchus adonis | reverse complement strand
AATTCAAATTTTATTTGTCACATACACAGTATGATGTGTAGTGAAATGCTTTTTGTGACCACCCGTGACCCCCAGATGCATAAACACAAATTAAAAACTATTTAAAAGCAATTTTAAGAGCAAACAACAATAAATAGAGCACAGTAGAGAAATAAAGAATATAAGAAATATAAAACCTTAACAAATCTGTATCAAACCTATATAGTGCAAACATTATTCAATATAAACAATATAAACAAATGTAAAAAAAAAATTGCAAACACATTATAATTATTAATTATTATTGAAGGTAAAATACAGTGATGTACAAAACCGAACCATTGCCCACAGTATAAAGAAGGAAAATTAATTGTGGAATAAACACACATTGATTTTGTCAGATCGATACATTGGATCATGCACTATTTTGGTTGGTGCTGTGATCACAGATCGATTAATGTACACCATCACGCTTTAACTGCTAAAGCAATATGCCGAGCTGCCGGTTCTGTAGCTCTGTCATTTCCCCTGTAAGAACTGGCTTTAGAGGAGATGTCGGTACCTGTGACATGTTAGTGGACTTAGCTTTCTCTCACTCTCTCTCTTGCCCTCCGTTGGTCGGGGCGAAGGTGGATTTGACACTTAATCTTGTCTGTAGGAACCCAGGGGGGTCTAATCTAATTACTGATCCGGGAGGGATGTAAGTGCACATGTACAGGAAGATACGTGTGTGTATGTGCATCAGAGCATAAAGATCATGTCCTCTATCGGACCGAAGAAGAGAGACAATCATCAGGTCTTTTTAAAGCAGGATATTGATAAACATGCCACCTCAGCTTGTGTGATGGGGTAACTGATAATACCCTGACGGTTTGAGGATTATTCCCATATTTACTGTATTTAGTGATGAAAATATTTATCAGTTTAAAATCTGTCACGCCTCTATAGATAACACTCGCGCCCGGAGTGATGAATTTGCGGAAAAGAACGGCCTCCCGAAGTACGAGTACGTGTTGCACCCGCGGACGACTGGCTTCACCTTCATCGTGGACACACTTCGGAAAGGTCAGAGGTCACTGGGCTTGATGGGAGCTCATTTAGCATTTGCACTTCAGTCATATCTTTGTATTCAGTCTCGACTAATTCTGAGATTTCACCATTTTTGGGTGAGTTTCAGTAAAAATGTCCAATTTGGGCACATTTTCGTTTCCCCAACACTGATTTAATGGTAAATATTTTTATGTTCATGGCTTATTTCAGCTAAGATAAGATATATCATTATTAAAACAAGTATACAGTCTTATTTAAAAAGTTTTTGCACCTCAGTCAAGTTGCTTGTTTTGTTGATCTAAAAATAAATAAATGAAATATAAAATAAAACTAATAAATTTATTTATTTATAATATATATTTATAATATATATATATCTCCTATTCAAGTCACATTTGTTGTTTTTCCAGTCTGTTCAAATCAGTATAATTTGTACATTAAGTGAAAATGTAAAAGAAAAAGAAATGATAAGAAAACACAAATTAAAATGTTTCCTGTTGAAACATTATGGCATTTAATATTTTTCCAGCATGTTAGAATAAATAAAAGTTGTGTAGTTAATATTTGTAAAAATGCCACAACCATTTTCCTTTATTTTATATTTTACTTCTAAGGGAAAATAAATACATTTGTTACAAATAAAACACAAATTATAATATGTCCTGCTGAAAAGTTGACATTTTATATTTTTCCAGTGTTAGAATAAGTTTGTAGTAAATATATTGCCTCCGCTTTTATTTATTTTTATTCTATATTTTACTTTTAAATGAAAATAAGTAAAAATTAAATCAATGAAAAATATTTCCATATTTAAGTTGCCTGATGAGGATGAGTATTTTGCTTACAAACTCCCTTATGCACTAATGTGACCCAATAAAATTTGTTTGTAAAGCGTTTTTACAGCTGACGTTGTTGCAAAGCAGCTTTACAGAATCCTGATCTGACACCCTTCTGTGCAAGCTAAGTGTGAAGGAGGCAAGGAACCAAGACTCAGCAGGAGAACGGATCCATGTCTGTTTGACGGCCGATAGCCAAAGCAGTAATAGAATATTTTGATATATTTAACAGATACTGTATATGTGAGAATCTTTTTCACAAACGGCATCTATATTTTAACTATATCTTAACTTCTCTAGAAGTTACGAGGAAAATTGTTTCAGATTCAACAATTAAAATAATGCAAATAATAGTTTTTTTATTACAAAAAACAACAATAAAGGTAATTGCTAGTAAACCTTGCACCAATTACAGGCCTAATTCACCCCACACACGCTTTCAACTGTGCTGAATGTTTAATTATTCTTTAATTGACTTAATTACAATGTTTCTGACACTGTGTGACATGCTGTTCTCTGTGAAAATATACACTAGTTTGTGCAAGGGTTTGTTTGGTCATGAATTTCTGGTACAGTAACATTTTCTAAAGTCTAAACTTGTAAATATAAAAAAGTAGCAACTAAAATGAATAGAGTGAAGAGAACAGCAGTGTTGCTCTGTTCTTCCTATTGCTGTGTGTCAGTACCTTTCTAATTAGGGAAACATCCTACACCTGATCCCATCCACCCTGGGAATAAATCTGTTCCAACTGGGCTAATTCTGCATTCACACTTCCATCTTTCTCATCTAGCAAAGCAAAACCATCCTTCACCTTGTGCCCGAGCTTAACGCGATGGCATGATTTTGTGTGTTATGGGTGCAGTTATTGGAAATCTCCAGGTGGATACGTTAACTGATAACTGTGTCTTAAAAGTACAGGTTTTACAGTAGTAGATGAAGTATCTTTATTTAAACAGCCCATTAGGATTTTTACTATTAAAGCAGTAATATTTCAGACTGTCCTCATGGTTTTTGAAACTCATAATAATAATAATAATAATAATGGACAGCATCTTGTTGAAGTGTATAGCTCTGTTGCCTCATATTGACACGGTCCTGGGTTCAGTCCCTCCATCGGCCTTTCTGTGTGGAGTGTACAAGCTCTCCCTGTGCTTGCGTGGTTCTCCGGGTGCTCTGGTTTCCTCCCACTATCCAAAGGCCTGTGGTTTAGGTTGTTACTGTCCATGCCCATTGGTGTGCGTGTGAATGAATGGTTGTGATTCTTCACAGGGTTGTGCCCTGTCCGGTGTGAACCCTGCTTGTATTCAGCTGGAATCGGCTTCAGCTTCCCCTCTACTGTAATGGATAAGCGGTTTGGAAAACAAATTAATATAATAATAATAATAACATCTAACCTGTTGGCGCTGTGCTATTAGCATGCTAGTCCTGGTAAATAAGTCTAAAAACTTAATCATTAAAAAATAATAATGGCATATCTAGCAATAATCAATAGAATGGATAACTTTTAAGCAATAATGAGTAAAAATAAAGTATATTGGATAAAGATTGAATAAAGTGTTGAAATAGAGAAATAGACTGACATTGGTTTTCCCAGCCAGCACAAGACTGTATAGCAGATTTAACGTAATTGCTAATAACATTTGAAATGAAGTGTCACAATAATTACTTTATGGGCTTATTGCACTATATATGCACCTTGTTATTGGCAAAATGTGTTTACAGGCATGTGTGTTTATAAATGACTACACCTGCTGTCCAGTGTAGGGCGTTAAATAGCTAAAATGTTCTAGATGTTTTTAAGCAAATCAATATCCATTTATATTTATGTTTTTAGCTTCTCAATATATGTATCAGGCGGTAACAGATAAAAACTGGTGTTGCGAAACAGGATTATTGGAGGCAAATCCCCAAATGTTATGTAATTTTAATACATTAGTGCTCAACAGTGCAGAATGCCAGTTAGTATGAATATGTTAAAGCTTTTAGACTAGTAACTGCTGTGAACTGTGGGCAATTTTCTTTCTTTTTTTTTGCCTGAGAACAGCAGAGCATTTGCATAAGCATCCACATTAGACCATAAGTATTTGTACGCATATGTAGCTGCTGTAATCCTACCTTATATCCCCAAGGGCACCACTGAGTGAATGCAGAGGTTACATTTTGTTGTTTGTGCATGATTGTGTTTATAATGACCATCACTTTCACTTGTAAGCAGACTTTAGACTTGAAATTGTTACCTATATGTACAGTGCAGGAAATAATTATTTGACCCCTCGCTGACAAGGAAATTAACGGTCTTTCATTTTAATGATAGGTTTATTTTAACAGTGAGGGAAAGAATATCAAAAAGAAAATCCAGAAAATCACATTATATCAAATATATAAATTGATTTGCATTTCTTTGAGTAAAATAAGTATTTGATCCCCTACTAACCATTAAGAGTTCTGCTCCGACGGACCAGTTAGAATCTCCTAATTTCAACTCCTCACCCACATTAAAGACACTTGTCTCAACTAGTCACCTGTATAAAAGACACCTGTCCACAGACTGAATCAATCCATCAAACTCCGAACTCTCCACCATGGGCAAGACCAAAGAGCTGTCTAAGGATGTCAGGGACAAGATTGTATCCATGCACAAGGCTGGAATGGGTTACAAAACCATAAGAAAGAAGCTGGTGAGAAGGAAACAACCAACCTCAGTCTGGGGCTCCACACAAGATCTCACCTTTTGGGCTGAGGATGATCATGAGAAAGGTGAGAGATCAGCCTAGATCTACACAGGAGGAGCTTGTCAATGATCTCAAGGCAGCTGGAACCACAGTCCCTAAGAAAACCATTGGTAACTACGCTTTAATAAATTCAAATCATGCAGTGCCTGCAAAGTCCCCATGCCCAAGAAGGCACATGTGAAGGCCCATCAACGGTTTGTCAATTAACACCTCAATGATTCAGAGAGTGCTTGGGAGAAGGTTTTGGGGTCAGATGAGAGCTCTTTGCCCTCAACTCAACTTGCCGTGTTTGGAAGAAGGCAAATGCTGACTATGACCCAACAACACCATCCCCACTGCCAGGCATGGAGGTGGGGTTGTTTCTCTGCAAAGGGCACAGGACATCTTTACCACATTAACGGGAGGATGGAGTCACCTAAACAGTATCTCTCGAACCTTAATCCCATAGAAAACCTGTGGAGGGAGCTGAAGCTTTGGGTTGCCAAGCGACAGCCTCAAAACCTTAATGATTTAGAGCTGATCTGCAAAGAGAAATGGACCATAATTCCCCTGTTATGTGTGCAAACCTGGTCATCAACTACAAGAAACCACTGACCTCCCTGGTTGCCTACAAGGGTTTAGCCTCTAAGTACTAAGTCTTGTATTTTGTATCTGGTGTATTTTGTTCCTCCTGTCTAATAAATAAAAGACATTTTAAAATGCATGGTGCAGTCCTTCTTGGATGACCTGCTTCAGTTCGCACGGCAGGTTTTTTTAATAGGATTGAATGCAGGAATAGGACAACAGTTTCTGAGATTTAGATCACAGACAGATGTCCTGACTTGATACAGCTTGGAACAGGTTCAGTGGTTGCGAGCCATCCAGACAGTGAGACAGCGTAAACTGTAAACACCAGGATTCCCCATCCGCCATGCTTCACACTTGTCATGAGGTTTTAGTGCTGGTATTGCAGTGTTGTCTCTAAGCATCGCACTGCATCACTTAACCAGAATGTGCAAAACCAGCAGTGGTTCCTATTTTCTCAGGTAATACAGATCTTTACGCAGTTATGGTCAATAATATTACCACAGTTTTGCAGGTTTTGATTGAAGTGGAAGGTGGACTGGAACAGAACTTCTGTTACTATGGGGAGCTTTAAGTTCATTCCTTCATTCATTCCCTAAACCACTTATCCAATTTGGGTCACGGGGAAGCTGGAGCCAATCCCAGCTGACCGCTAGCCAAGGCAGTGTACATTCTGGACAGATTCAAAGTGTCAGATGTTATTATTGTTCACGTCTGTGTTGCATTAACATCTGTCAACCTTCCTTTAATTTCAATGGTTGTGAATGGAACCGGTTGAAGAACTCATTACCTGTAGATGGAAAAGCAGCATTCTTGTACTCTGGATGAGCAGAATGTTAGGAACTCTGGATTCTACTAAAGTTAAATATTGGCTTTTTATTAAGAGATGAGATAAATCTTTATTGTCCCACAAGTGGGAAATTCCACATAGTTACAGCAGCAGGACTTAAGAGTATTAAGAAAAACAATAAGTAAAAAGTTGCTTAAGAAGTTACAGGTAAGATAAAGTAAGGGAAAATAGAATTAAGTAATTAAGTAATATACTATTGCAAAAAATTTAAAGAAGTATTTACACAAATAAATAAGGCAAATGTAAGAGTGTAAAAAGCCAAGACTAGCACGAAATTTTAATTTTACTGCAGTGAATGACAGGGATTTTCTTTTACTTATTTCTACAGAGACAAAATTTAACTTCAGCCGTGATCTTGACATGTGGGAGTTACAGAAAGTTTGAACCTTTACACCATGGTTTGGTATTTTTGGCAAAACAGTCAAGCCTATTGCCCCAAAAGCCCCCACTTCATAGGGCACTAGCACAAAGGGAAATTCCCACCTAGAAATATAAATCTCGCATTCTAAATCACATCACAGAACAATGTGAAATCATCAACCAAAAAAGGAGAACTTTGGAAACACTATATGACCAATGGAGGAAATAATAAATGCCGTATTTTTATGCATCACTGGTGTTTTATAAGAGTTCAGCATCAGCAGACGTGTATGTGAAAATGAGCTCAGCTTTTGGCTCACGCTTCCTATACCAGCGTATCGCTATGTAGGACAGGCCCGATTACACACACATATGCAGTCACACTGTAATGAGGTAAAGCTGGCATCCCACCAAGTGTTGGAGGCAGACAGATCTGTATTACACTAATGCGCCACTAAACAGGTGCGGCAGCCCCTCTGATGTCACACACATTAGAGCCTGTTCCTGATGCCGTGCGCATGCGCATCCTCTAGCCAGTGTTTCTATTTCTGTCCTCAGTACCTCTGTGTGTGTGTGTGTGTGTGTGTGTGTGTGTGTGTGTGTGTGTGTGTGTGTGTGTGTGTGGGCTTGGGCTTGGGCATGTGTCATCCAATAAACTCATTTGTCATGCTCTGACTCTATTGTATGCCTGGCAGCCATCTCTTATGTAAGCAGCGTGATGATGGGCTACGTATATGTGTGCTAGCAAAGATCATGTGCTATATTTAAAGTGTTACACTGAGGCACACTGCCAGAAATATACTGTAATGTCTCTTTTGGGGGCATCTACAGCTAAAATGATGAGAAAACTCATTTTTTGATGTTACTAACTATTTTAAGCCATTATTTTGCATTGAGTTTACAATGCTAATGTTGCTAAGCGCACAGTTTTTGAGTGGCACTACTCTTCGATCCCTGGTAGTGCTACAGCCATCTGGTTGGGAAACCATGAGCGCATAATTGGCTTCACTATCTCTTGGTGGGTAGGATGACCCTTGCCCCCCCCCAGCAGTCAAGCCAGCACGGGCGTCTGTTAGCTAACGTAGCAGAGGAGTCGTAGCACGTTGTCCAATGATGCTGCATTAGTGGCAGGTTGAAAAGATACAATGACTGGCTAGCCTTCCCCCTCCCAGTGTTGGTGGTATCGTGTGATGGGTATATATGGGGCCAAATCCAGATTAATTAACCATTATCAATAACAATTAACAATAATTTGGGTCAAAAGTTTATAAGTAAGATCTTGTGCTTGTAGACCATTGGAATAGAAGAACTTCACGTCCATTCTTCCATTGTCCATTCTGCAGGAAACAACCTAGACGCCGTCCACGATGTCACCGTGGCCTATCCGCAGAACATCCCTCAGACAGAGCGCCACCTGGTGCTGGGCCTCTTCCCACGCGAGATCCACTTCCACGTGCGCCGCTACCCGCTTTCCGCCCTCCCCGAGCAGGCTGACCTCCTGCAGGCCTGGTGCCAGGAGCGCTGGGCGGAGAAAGAGCAGAGGCTGCGGGAGTTTTACGGGGCGTCGCCGCGCCTGTTTGATGACCCAGAGGCGCGCGTGCCGCCCTGCAAAAGCGAGCTGAGGGTGACTCTGGTCAAAGTCGCGTCCCTCTGCTACTGGACCCTGTTCATAGCCCTGTCCTTTGTCGGCCTTTGGCTGTGGGCGCCTCTGCGGATGTATTTCCTGCTGGTGGTGGCGTTTTTCCTCCTTCAGCAGAGACTCATGGGTGGGGTTGAGATGATGGAGCTGGCATGCCATCGCCACTGGAGTGCAAAGAGCCAGAAGGACGACAGGAACAGAGTAAAGGATGGACCTCAGGTGAAAAACGAGTGAAAGGACCGGATCAGAGTGAATGTAGAGCCGGATCAGAGCACATCCCGCACAACGGACACACTGCATTGCTGCCTTTTCCACCTGGATCCCTGGCTCTGCTGCGTTCAGAGAGGGGATAAAGAGAGGGAACGAAGGAGCATGCTTGCTTCACAAATGCCTCAATGCTACAAAGATGGATGGCTTGGAAGCAGCCGAAAAATAGACACATTTTGTTCTACTATGCTGGACGTGGAGCTCAAATACACATTTTACAATAGTCACTGTGCATTTTTGCGGAATGACATACATTTTTCCGACTCAGCTTTGTTCTGTCGTTCCCTAAAATCCTTATCGTTGGTTCCATCCTCATCGATTCTCTTGGTTTACTGTTTTCTGTCATTTCAGATTTTTTTTTTCTTTTTAAATATATTTTCATGTCTTCCTTTGCTACTTGGCCACAATGCGACTCATAGCTCAAGCCATATTTTAGGATTATTTTAATCATGTTTTTATAATTTTTTTGTGCCCCCCATTTAGTTTTTGTCATGTTTTTTGTAGATTTTATATCTATATAGCTTTTGAATGGCACACTGTCATTTACCATTGTTCTTGAGTCCTAACGTAGCCAAACGAATCACTGTAAAATGGGGGAAGGGACGCTTGGCAGCAAATAAGCACTTAAATGTTATCAGATATGCCTCTTTTTTTTGTTGTGCTGTTTTTGTTAAAGCTGAATGACAATAATCCATTTAATCTTTTCCAGCAAAGTCCAAAGCATAAGGTTTAGTACATCCATTTGGGGAAGAAGGGCAGAGTGCATGGCTGCAGATGCTTTTTGCATGGGGGGAAAACCAAAGGCTGAGGCTTGGCAAAGCTGCAGCAGGAAACAGAATAAATATTAAAGTAAGTATGACATGCACTGACCAGTTCAAACATACCACAGCTGGAAGAAAGGGAGGGGGTTTGCAGCAGTGGTACGAAATGGTTCATAGCTTTCATTTTGGGCTGCTTTAGGTCAATCCCCCTAAATTTTCTTTAATATTGTAGAAAGTGTATAAGCAGGTTTTCATGTTATGCTTTCAGACTATAGTTCAACAGTACAACCATGTGCTTGCTGCTACAATGTAGTACTGTAGGTAATACAGCTCTTTTCAGTCATAGGAATCTACAGTTAAGAGTTGGTGATGCTGTTTTTGGAATGTCTGACCATTCTGCTGATAGAAATTCCCCTCATTCGTTCTCCTGTGGCTACTGTTACCAAGTTTGGATGAGCTTTGTGGAACGTTCCTCAACCTGAATGAGAAATTGACCTTTTTCTGTGCAATGCCGAAGATCTAGGGGTCTTGCAGGAGTCTGCTTCAATAATACTTCATTATTAATTCAGCTGAGTATTTAAAATGTCAGATTTGACCATGAATTGGTTCATTTCAATCAGTCTAGAACCGCAATAACAAAGTTTAATATACAAATGAGATTAGAGGAACTATAGAATGTCTGAGAACTTCACTGGTCCATTCCACCCAGATGCATTTTTTCATGGCAGCTATTTTTTGGGGGGTTTTTTTGTAAAAAAGAACTCTCATCCAACCTAACAAGATAAATTAGGGTTTAGAGTCAAAGCTTGACTTTCTTGTTTAAAGTGCTACGATACTAGATGTTCAAAACTAGGCAGGTTGGCGATAATGAAACCATCCTAATTCAAACTTTCAGACTTATGGAAAACATTTAAAACGCACACAGCCTGAGACTGATGATACCCTGAGCTAGAATGTGAATGTTCCAGATGTTCTGTATAGATTGCACAAACTAGTGACAGTAGCTACAACATGTTTGTGGGAGGAGCCTAAGCAAATTGTCCAGCCAAAATCCATCAAATGTAATGCTGTTAATTTAAAATTAATTGTATTTTTACGTGTGAAAGATGTATTGAAAGAACAATTATGATAAATCAGGTTTTTTTGGATCATCTAATGTTATAGAGACTGTGGTTTACGGTGTTATTTCGTCAGGATCGTAGCTTGACTTTTTCGTTTTATCTGGAGGGAAAATATATTGTCATATAGGAACAGTAGCTACCAAAGAACAGTGGTTTACTATGGAAGAGTGGGCCACGATTTAAAACAGGGTTCATAAGGCATCTGCATAACCTACTTAAGACCTACATAAGCTTTTGATGAATGACGAACCATTTATAAAGACTTAAACAAATGAGCATCACTTATAATAATGTTAGGCTTGCACAACATGGTCAAAATATATGTATCATAATTATGCTGCTACACTTTGCAACTGCAAAGCTTATTAATATATTAAAGGTCCCATATTATCACTTTTCTTACATTTTTTAAAATCATGCAAAACGATTTCAAAATGTATATTCACATTCTTATCCCAACAGTCCTAAACTGCAGAACAGACCCTTTTCCAATCCTAGTTTTTGTGATGTCACAAAACCAACACACTTGCATATTAAACCTAATGAAGCTAAGCCCCGCCCATTCATGCTGATGTTCTAAGGAATGTTTCTGCTGCATGCTGCCTTTTAAATACAAAAATAACTGCAATACAGAGCAGCCAATCAGAAAAGAGCTGTATACGTGTATCAGTCTGAAAGGTCCAATAGTCTGTTAATCAGCCGGTTTAATAAACGAGCTTGGAAATTGTTATTTAAGACTGAATAGTGATGAATAATGATTTTTTTTCATAGATAGTGTCCTGAACAAAAAGGTCCCTTAAAATAACCTCAGCCAATCAGGGTCTTTGATAGAGAAAACATGTCTTTTGCATAACTCGATTCATCAGAACATCAAGTGACTCTAACCTGGAGCTGTGATTGGTCAAAAACAGACAATATCTGGAGAAGTAACAGACAGTATACTGTGCAACCCTGAATAGCTTTCATGGCATCTGATGCTTGTTGGAATAAGCCTTTATGTAGGTCTAGGTCAGGTGACCTATGAACGCTCTACTGTACATACAGGAGCGATATGAGGTCATTTTATGAGGTAAGACCAGCCCTCATATATACACACCGATACATTTACCTCATTATCACCCAATGAACTGATAGTTTCCCTCGTTTTACCGATGTATGTGACAATCCATTCACGAGTCTTTGTTCATATCCTTAATTCTGACAGTAGGAATAGCGTACTCTTCTGTTCATTGTGTAAAGAAATTATTGTTGTCAAAGGAAGAGAAGCCCATGTACTCAATGCTGAATGATATCGAGACACTGTTTACAAGTGCAGCACAGCCGATCTCGACTGTGATGCGGAAGAAGATCCAGCCACTGTGATGGAGAATGTTATTGTCTGTAAGATTCACCAAAAATTGTTTTATGTAATATGATGTTCTCTGTTTCTGTCTTTCTGTCACCTGTATCTCTGTGTTTGGCGGTGAATCTAACACTACAGCTGTTATCCTCAGGTATACTTGTTTAATTTTTTTCATCCTCATCATCCTGTTCAATAAATTAGTACCTAGCAAAGATCCAATAAACCACTACGTTTTCAGCCGTACGTCTCCTTCAGTCTCGCTTCAACTCACCACTTTTGCAACAAAATAATCATACGCTTTTCATACAGCTCTCCGTTCAGCTTATAGCATTTAGCATATAGCATATCATTTAGAATGAGGCCTAATACAGAGCAGCCAATCAGTTTATACAGTGGGGTTTGTTTAAATGAAACAAAACACAATCAAAATGCATTTTCAGACAGTATTTCTCCTTGATGGTTGGTGGGTGGTTAAATGGGCCATTTCTATTTGTCCACAAGAGAAAGGGATTTTTCAAATGGCTAGGTGGGGGGGGTGGGTGGTGGTATGATTTGTCAACCATTGCGCTGACACCTTCTCTGTTTAAAAGTGTGGTGGGTGCTTCCGTTCTGTCAACTGGGGGATGGCGGTCAGTATGTCGGTTCGGGTTGCAGTAAAGATTTTGTCATTGCAATCATAACGCAACAAGCAGCGGAAACACTGCAAGAAAAATGTCAAATCTGGGTCCTTTAAAGAAATGTAACATAATGAAAAGAATCTGGGAACTTGAATGGTTTGCAGCATCACTCAAAGAACCATTTGTGCAACCATTTATATAGTGTGGTGTGATACGGTAGCACTAGCTAGAGAAAAAGAATCTAATTAATTTTATTTATATATTTAGTTTTTATTTGTTTGTTTATTTATATTATTTATGATTTAATATTATTGACCAGGCACCACAGGAATAATGAGAATTAGTCATGGTTTAATGTTTTGTTCAATACTTTAACGATTATTTCTTGAGATGTTAAAATTGAACCATTAAAGGGTCAGTGTAATAGAAGAATCAAGCCACCCTCATAGTTCTGTATATTAAACACTTATTAATGAACTATTCAAGTTTCACAACATACAGTCTTATGTAAAAGTTTGGCCACCCCTTTGTAAATAAAGTTTTTTGATTTTGTAATTGAAAAGATGTTACCAAGTTTGGATGTTCAAATTTTGGTTTTTATGCTAAAAATTGAACAAAAATAAAAAAATAAAAGTATTATTATGGCACTGTGCAAAAGTTGGGCACCCTAATAATCAATACTTAGTAACACCTCCTCTGGCAGATTTCACAGCTTGCAAACGCTTTTTAGAGCTAAAAGTCTTTCAG
>JBBIGC010017396.1:0-12866 GCA_037576955.1 Lepidarchus adonis | reverse complement strand
CAACTGCCCAATGACTTTCCAACAACTGCCCACTGACTCTACAACTGCCCACTGACTCTACAACAACTGCCCACTGATTCTACAACTGCCCACTGACTCTACAGCAACTGCCCACTGACTCTACAGCAACTGTCCACTGACTCTACAACAACTGCCCACTGATTCTACAACTGCCCACTGACTCTACAGCAACTGCCCACTGACTCTACAGCAACTGCCCACTGACTCTACAGCAACTGCCCAATGACTTTCCAACAACTGCCCACTGATTCTACAGCAACTGCCCACTGATTCTACAGTAACTGCCCACTGATTCTACAGTAACTGCCCACTGATTCTACAACTGCCCACTGACTCTACAACTGCCCACTGACTCTACAACTGCCCACTGACTCTACAACTGCCCACTGATTCTATAGCAACTGCCTGATGACTTTCCTGCAACTGCCCACTGACTCTACAACTTCCCACTGACTCTACCCAATGACTCTACAACTGCCCACTAACTCTACAACTGCCCACTGACTCTACAGCAACTGCCCTCTGACTCTACAGCAACTGCCGACTGACTCTACAACTGCCCAATGACTGTACAACTGCCCACTAACTCTACAACTGCCCAATGACTCTACAATTGCCCACTGACTCTACAACTGCCCAATGACTGTACAACTGCCCACTAACTCTACAACTGCCCAATGACTGTACAACTGCCCACTAACTCTACAACTGCCCACTGACTCTACAGCAACTGCCCTTTGGCTTCTATTTTAAGTGAATTTTGAGTCAAAAAATGCAGGGAAATGTGTCAAAACATGTGTCTGTGATGATTGACAGCATGTTACAGTTGTTTTAGATGAAAACTGGTAGAAAAATTCTGCAGTATTCCTTTAAGTCTTACTGTCCAGTTACTACTACAGCATCAGGTGAAAGTTTGTGCACCCCTGGTGGAATTACATTTTTGTCAAATGCAAAAAAACACATCCTCTTCAACCAACAAAATGAAATATTGCATTTTCTGCCATTTTTTGTGCAGAATTGTTTGTTTAACATGGGCATTGGAGGCAGGATGTATGTGTGAAGTTTTGTTGAAGAAAACAAAAAAATGAACCAAGAATAAGCAAACAGAAAAGCTGAGGAGTATAACTGTTAAAGAAGTGCAGTTAGAAAAACGCAGTATAAAGGACTAAAGGTGTTCACAAACTACACACAGGTGCGCAGGAGGTGGAGCTAAGGCGGAGAAATTAAAATATTCTCCAGCATGTTAAATTCAGCAGATAAACCGTTATTGTTTCTTTGAAAATAAACCTTTTTGACCAGGGGTGCCATTACTTTTGCACACAACTGTGTGAAATGTTTTCTATTAGGAAACTGGTTCAGAGTTGCAAGAATGAGAAAGTCTGGATGTTCCTACAGGTTTTTTTGAGTTTAAAGGGTTAGAAACACACTTCACCTTGAAGGTTGACGTCCTGGTGGCTGCTGGTGCATCTGGATCCTCATGGAAAGAATAACGAAAAAAAGCGTTTAAACTGCTTCCTGATTGACTTGAATGATCATGGTCTTCCTATTCAACCGAGACAATTCCACACACACACACATGCACAAATGTACACACACTCTGTGTCGGAATAACGCCGAAAACAATCACAAAGCTCAAACGTGGATGTGGTTGGGGGTGGGGTGGGTGGGTGCAGTTTGGGTCTCGTTTTTTGTAGTCGCTACGCTTTCATCATCAAACGCTTTCTTGGTTTCTGCTCTGATGTTGTGCTATAGTTTCCTTACCAAGCCTTAGGAGGAAATTCCATTCCTGACTTGTCCGTTCATTGTAAAGCATATAAGTCCATCCACTACACACACACACACACACACACACACAAGCCCTATTCAGATTGGGTTAGTCCATCAGGGTGAAGCCTGTTGTTAAATCTGGACACATCTCCTGACCAAACTCCCGCACCTGGACAGCAATAAAATGACTGCAGGACGAGTGAGTTTCTAGTGGGTTGTATTTTCTCTGACGCCAGAAATCTGTGTTAAAATAACAGTGGGTGAATAGTAATGTTAATAGCTGCCACCATTAACCAGCCTGCGGTCTTGCTTTTCTTCTTCCTCCTGCTGACATTCCCAGTGTAGACAAAGTTCTACCCTCCAGACCATGGAGATGATGGAGATACTCCATTGTTTTGCATTGTGATGAGTATCCAGACTAAAATCAGTGCAGAAGAGCCAATGAGCAACAACTCATCTATGGTATGGAGTATTTCACGTCATCTGCTTGATGAAAAAATAAATAAAAGGAAAAAAAAGACAAATTTATATCAAAATTACACTGAATTTTTGGAAGGAACATTGCTGCATTCAAATGTAAATAAAACCAAATTATCAGACTATATGAACCTAAAATTATCTCAATTTTTGCCATTTTAAATGGCACATTTTTAAAATCTTCTTTATCAATTTTATGTTATTTTAGTCTATACTTGTGCTCCCACTGTTTGACAAATACAAAGAACAAGGGTTAATTTCAGCTAGAGCCACAAAGCAAAACAAAGCAGGCTGTGGTTGGGACGTATGGAGCATCCAAATCACTGGTGATGAAGAACATGCTCATCTTCACGCTCCCAGTGCTGGTGATATTGTGGGATTAGTGGGTCGATGTGGAAACAACTAAATTAGAGAAAAAGTCGCAGTTTGCCTCAGAACAACACAGGTCTCTGTCGTTTTTTGCACTTCGTGTGTCTGTTGTGTTTACAATGACAGTCACTGGGTATTGTGGCCTTTGTGATCAGAAGGTTGTAGGTTCAAGTCCCAGCCCGGGCGCCACTGAGGTCCCTTGGGCAAGCGACACTGCTGCCCGGGTGCTGCTGATAGCTGCTCCACCTGTGGACTGTGCACTGTGTGTGTGATGGGTTGTGTTCACATTGACAAATGGTCACTTTCACTAAAGTCCCTGTTTTCTCAGTGGAGGGGGGGAAAGCCATTAATAATTTTAAACATTAATAATTTAATTTATTAATAATTAAATCCCATCTAAGCTCAATCACCACACACACACACTAGAGCGATCACTGATTTCCAGTTTACCTTTGTGTTTAAAAGCTGTATTGAGTCTGTTCACTTTACTTTGACTCCGTCTGATCCGATACAGGACAACCACAGGCCTTTCATCTCCGTCTATTCTTCTCTTTCGTACTGACACTGCACTCGTCTGCGGCTTCAGGATGATGCAATAATGTACAGAGTGTTCATTAAAGGTATTCTCCATAGCGTATTTAATGTTTAACTTAAAAAAAGAAGAAAAAGAGGAAAAAAGATCGCAATACTAGTTTTATGTTGCGGAGCGGAGGAGGTGCTACGATACATAGTTTATTTGTATTTTTTAGGACAATTCCCATCCGCAGAGAATTCTTTATTTCATAGATCATAATATGTATGTATGAGAGTATGTACATAAAAGATTTCCTTTTCAATAAAAACTATAATATATTTAACTGATTTTTCTCCCGAATTATACTGTACAGTATTTTTTTTTCATGATCGTAAGGTGCATTTAAATTTTTTTTCTTTAAATTATGCATTTCTAATAGAGGCCTACCGAGGGTTTCAACAATAAAGAGCATGCCGGATGAAAAAGTCAGTTTCTGTGTGTGAAATGTACAGTATTTATTTTCAAAGACCTTTTTTATGATGCAGTAATACACATATTTTTCTTTCCTGCAGTTGAACGTGTGCTGTTTGTCTGTTTAACCCTGTGTTCTTTTATTAAACCCTCCAGCTCAGTGCTGTTTATGTGATGTTATGTCGTTTTCTCCTGAGTTACTCTCTCTGTGAGGAGGGAAAAGACGACGTTCGCACGGGTGGATGAGCCTCCACCCTCACTGACGTAGGTCAATGACAATGAGGCTTGTCCTCTCATATCTCTGTTAGGATCTGACGTATTAAACCGTGATGCTCTTTAGTTTGCAGAGAGGAATATTTTCCACTTTCCTCTTTTGATTGACGTGTCCGTGAAGAGTGGGAGGCTGGAGGCATGTACGCAGCAGGAAATCCATAATGAAACAAAAGGAGATGTGCAAGGAAACAGTTTCTCTGCTTCTTTATGAAGAAGACATTTCTTGAGATGGTTCCACAGGTCAATTTAATTTTATATATAATTTTACAAGTGAACAATTTTCTATACTGTGGGTAAAATAAGTACTGAACACCTGAACATTTTTCTAAATAAATATATTTCCAAAAGTGCTACTGATATGAAATTCTCATTAACTGTCGGTAACAACCATCCAATCCACACATGCAGAGAAATCAAACCATAGACGTCCATACATACACAGCTCATGGCGGTTGAGTGCATTACTTATTGTTTTCTTTGAAACACTTGTAGCTGCTAATTCCAGGTCTTTCTGAAGCTCTCCACAAGTTCTTCTTGGTTCTTCTGATCACTCCTCTGTCTGAAATCTTGTGGGGAGAACCTGGTTGTGGCTTTTGGAGAAATTATGTTCTTTCCACTTCTGGATTATGGCCACAACAGTGCTCACTGTAACCTTCAGTAGTTTAAAGATTCTTCGGTAACCAATGGCAACACAATAAGGTAGTGAAGGTCTTGAGAGAGCTCTTTGGTGAAATGTTTCTTGTGTAACTACTTGGTAATGAGATGCATTTTTATAGCCAGTGCATATTGATTTGCGTAAGTGGCAGAATGTCTTTCTAATTACTGGTAGATTTCAGCTGCTGTCATTACTTTCCAGCCTTTTTGCAGCTTCCATTCTTCATGTGTTAAATACACATAACTTAATGTATGGACATCTATGGTTTGATTTCTTTGCATGTGTGGACTGGATGGTTGTTACCAAGATCTGGTGAGAATTTCATGTCAATAGCTCCTTTAGAAACATATTTACTTAGAAAACTGGTGACGGGTTCAATACTTACTGTATTTCCCCAACAATAGGCCGACGGTTATACATTGATTTTGCAAACCTGGTGCTGGGTGTGGTTTGCATAAATGGGACGTACTATCTAAAACACATTTGCTAAAAGTATAATTCAGTACAAAATATATTAGTTACATTTAAATGTACTGTTTACTGCAGCAAAGAACAGTTCAAAAAGCAAAGCAAAGATCAGTGATGATGTTTTGTCATTTAATTGTCACCGCATTCAGCCTCTTAAACTTTTTCAGCCTATAATATGGGACGGCCTATCGTTGGAGAAATACGGTACATTATATACACAAATTATTTATTAATTATTGTACAAAATGCTATTCCTTCATATCATCAGTGATGCCTAAACCTAAAGGACTGGATTTCCAAGATCTTCCTGGAGCACATTGCCATTCTGGATGTCGTCTCTTCTCTTTACTATAAGCGAAATAGATTTTTCTCCATCTGCTCATTATCAATTACAGTCAATCTCAGCTTCAACGTGCTCATGTTCGTGCTTCTCTTCTTCATGTAATGACAACTGCAATATGACACAGATTATGGAGTCTCCCCATCGAGCACTGATTAAACTGGACCGCCCTTCACCTCAACACTTGGTTTTCAGAGTGATGCTAATGCAAACGCTAGCTGGCAGATCCCCGGCCTGTGGCGGGCGGGACCCCAATCTCTCCTGACGGGTTTCCCTCCCATGAGAACAGAGGAGTCGATCAAATTGACTGGGCACATTTTTTACACTGACCTCAACCACTTTGCCTCAGACAATGTACATAGCCTTTTTCAGCCTGACTCACATCATGACCAGAGATCTTTGGCCGTAGAGTAAATTGTCCAAACTCTAGGCCTGGGACTGCTGAAGGATGAAGTTTCTCTCTTTTCATTTTCTTCAATTCTTCATTGACATTTGACTCTCATATCAGCTCCATAATGCATTTCTCCATCTCTGTAATATCTCTCGTATCTTCTCTGTCTTTGAAGACTCCACGCATTCATCACCTAGACTTACACTTAGACTTAGACTTAGAATATTCAGAGTTGTTCAACAACAGTGTACAATAAAAACAAAAAATCTTTTCCAACCGTATAATTTCACAGAATACAATAATAATAATAGTACATGTTCTAAAATGTAATTAAAAAGTCTCTAAATTGTGTGATCATTTAAAGTGAGAGAGCAAAAATGAAGGCAATGAAGGCAGCCACTGAGGCTACGGCGCCATCTCACTCCTCTCTGGCCTCCCTACAGCTCTTCTTCAATATGTTCTCATAAACTTCATTGTTCTCATATACTACCAATGTTTTATCGAGTTCAGTGGAGGCTACTCCTCATTTTCTTCAAGCTCCGCCCCTCTCTATCTTTCTGAATCACTTCACTCGTACACTCTGACTCTGGCCTTCTCCTCGATCCCAAATTTCACCTCAAGTCAACGGGAGGCAGATCTTTCCATGTCCTTGTCCCTAAACTCTTGAATTCTCTATCCCTAAACCTTCACAACATCTTTTCTCCAAATATTACACCTCTACTTATGACACCTGACTTTTATTTAGACCATTAGTGCTCTTTGTTGTTACTGACAGCTACACTCTCCCAGAGAGTCTTGCCAGAGCCCTGGATGCACTCAGACCTCAACGTCCATCATTCTTAATCACTTCCAACATTGAGGATCCCTCAACGTCTCTCTCTCTCTCTCTCTCTATATCTCTCTCTCTCTCTCTCTCTCTCTCTCTCTCTCTCTTTCTCTCTCTCTCTCTCTCTTTATCTCTCTGTTGAGATACCAGTGATTCTGTCCCACTCTGCTGATACAGACCAGTTCTGATTCACTGGAACCCAATCACTCCTACTGAGGTGAGTCCATAAGGACAGAACCATCTTCCACCTAACTGACCGTAAGTCAGTGATGCCCACCTGCACACATTATCATAACTTTCATTTTTATTTGATTATTTATATTCGTTCTCTGTTATTACTATCCAGCCTTGACCAGAGGAGGACGGGTTCCACTTCTGAGCTTTGGTTCCTCCCAAGGATTCTTCCTAAGTTTAGGCGGTGTTTCCCTGACCTCTGGGGAGTTAGAGGCTCAGACTCTTATTCTGTAGCTGTTTGTGACAACGTGAGTTGTAAAATGTGCTATAGAAATAAAATTGACACTTACTGTTCTCTTCTGTTATTATTTCTGTTATTATTTGTTATTTGATGTCACTGATTACCTGCTGCCTCTGTAAAGTGACCCTGGGTTTGAGAATGGCTCTGTACAAAAAAATTAAATAAAAATACAGTCTTATGCAAAAGACTAAACATATACTGTCAAACCCTGTTAGCTCACCCCCATTGGGCCGTGCCCGAAATGTGGCAAGAGGCAGGGGTGGCGAGCTGTCCAAACGGGGTCACGGGGGTCATGGTTACGGCGCTGGCCCCGTTTTTTATTGTTGTGCCATTTGTCTGTCATATATAGTAGTAGAATGCAGTTTAATGCCTTGTAAATTCTTACAGTAATACTGGACTTCCACAAAACACTGCTGTGACGTGTTTAAAGGGGAGCAATGCATTATGGACTATGTAGTGTTTGGAGTGGAGAACGGATGGGTAATGCAGGCGTGGAGGGAGTGGAGAGCTTGTTAATAAAGCCTGAGTTAATCGGGCATGAGTAAATAATGAGAAAACCGTAGTAGCATTAGCAGCAGCAGCAACAGTAGCATGGAGGCTACATCGCTAACATGGACCCAAGTTTGGTGAGCTATTGCTGGAGAAATGCATACACTGGACACTTTGCATGTTGTAGCAAGAACGAGAGGTGAGGATGGCAGCTTAACAAGATCAATAACATGGAAGGAAACCGTGATTAGCGGCAAGTTTAGCGAGATAACAGGTTGAGCCTATGGGGTTTGACTGTACACTGTGGATATACTGCTTCTTTGAGAACCAAGTAAAGAAAGCAGCGTAATCTCACTTTGAGCAATACCAGTCTCAGATCTGGAATCTACACAAACCGCTGCTTACCTCTGGAAACTTCCTGCTCTAATTACGAGATGGAATTGGCGCTTTTTCATTTTTCTGTCAACTTTTTCCTCCAGTTTGTTCCCCCAGCTGTTTGTTTTGACTGTGAGTCAGCAAATAGGCCATCATGGCTAATCAAGCTGATTGAAACTTCGTGCTAATCCCTCGTCTGCATGATTCTCCAAACTTTGTTGGGAAAATCTGCTGATGAATCTGCCGAACATGCCAGATGTGTGAGTGTCTCTGATTTGTGCTGTTTGTCGCTGCAGGGACTTGACTGTGTGCTGTGGGTGCGAGTGACTAGCTTGTTCATTTTGGAACGTGTGAACATCTCAAGCACAGTCTGATCAACACTGCTGTCAATCCAGCATAAACATTATACAATTATACTTTATTATCCAATCCACTACCGTGGCTTCCACCTTCTACTGGCTTCTTGTGGCTCGTCATGTCTGATTTAAACACACACTGACATACAGAACCATAAACAATCCAGCCCCTGCTTACCTGTCTGCAATGATCAAACCCTGGGTCACACCTCGCCCTATTAGAGCATCATCTTCACCCCACCTGGATCCTACTGTTCTCAAAAATCAACAACAGACATCAAGACTCTTCAGTTCTGGCCCCTAAGTGATGAATGCTACAACTGCAGAGTCTCTTGCTGTCTTCAAACACTGACTGAAGATCCACCTCTACAAAGAGCACCCAGGCTAACCCAGGCTAACAAACCTTTTTACAACACCAGAAAAAATCCCTACATAGATTTTTATAATTATATTAATTATAATGATACATGTGTTGTGTCATACTTTTATTGGTCTTTTATTTTATTTTTAAATTTACTTGCAAATGTAGTTTTTAAACAATTTACAAATAAAAGTCTGGACCTGGGCAAGTGAGAGTGTATGTTGTAATGTTAAATGTTGACCTTAGGGGCAATAATGTGTCTGCAAGGGTCGCACACCGCCGTGTGCCCGCAGCGCCTCGCCAGGCCACTTCAGGCACTAAGGGTGACACGTTGCGTCAGAACCCGACTGTGCCACGTCACAGACATGCCCTCAGAGCAGGGAGCACGGGCGTTGCAGTAACCACCGCTGGCCAGGGGGGGTCAGCGGTGAGGCGCCATCAGCTCTGACGAGTGGCACCTGTGGAGCAGCCGGTGATCAGCTCCAGCTGGTGAACGGAGCATAAGAAGGCTTTGTGAGTTGAGCACCGTGCTGGTCCATCTTGTTAGAAAAACGCAACAAACTTTCAGACCAGCCGGTATGGTAGTGGGGGAGACGTGTTACGTCGAGCCCACAAGCTGCTTCCCCTAAACTGTCTGTTTGTTGTGTGAAGGGTTTCAGCTCAGAGCCCGGTGTGTGTGTGCGTGCGCCGCTCAGAGCCCCTTGTGTGTGTGTGTGTGGCAGGCTCGCTACGCTCTGTGTGTGTGAGCGCGCGGTGTTTTCCACCGGCAGCGTGAGCGGCCCCGTGGTGCAGTGCATAGGGCACAGGCCTAGGAAGCGTGGAGGTCTGGGTTTGATCCTCGCTCAAGGCGAGTAAGAGATCACTCCCCGTTGGTGTAGTTGGATGAGGGAGTGATCCGCCTTAGTTTAGTTTTTGTTTATTTTGGCCGGTTCCTTTTTTGTTTATTTACTGGCCGCCTCTGCATCTGGGTTCAAACTTAAATTTCCGTGCTGGGCCCTCGCCAGCACGTTACAGTATTCCTGTATCAAATTTACAAAGCCTTTTTATTAATATTTCCATAATAATATACAAACAAACCATGTCAAATGTTGTCAATTTTATTAAATATTATGTGGTGCAACCATCATAAAACAACCATTTCAGAACTTTCATGATGAAATCCTTTCAAAGTCAGGAAGACCAACCAGGGGTCTTGGGGAAATTCATCTATGCATTTTTACCCATCCGAGACAGTGAGCATGCATGAATGGAGCAGTGGGCCGTAACTGTAGTGCTGCCCCGGGAGCAGTAGGGGGTTAGGTACCTTGCTCAAGGGCACTTCAGCCTGCTGGCTAGTTTTGTGAATAATCATTTAGAAAATGTATTTTTAAACTGATCATTCACATTTATTAATAATGTATTATTTTATGTATGTATATATTTAGAAATGCAGACATTTCCCAGATGCCCATTGAGAAAAAAATGGCTCACCATAGGCAGTGTATTTACTCTGACCCTGCAGCAAGAACAGAGTACCTCTGAAAAGATAAACGTTTTTTAAAAATAATAAGGATTAAAACTACATATAAAGAAATTTGAAGGACATATTGTTAAAGTTTGTTTTCATTACCTGGAAGAAATGCATTTTTCATTAATAAAATATACTTTCATTGTACATTTCTGGCATGTTGTATTACATTACTGTTTCAGCTACATGAGAATAAAAGAGTAAAAAAAGATTTCATACGTAAAGTCTGATGAACGGCCGGAGATAGAGAAAATAAACAGAGAGAAATGCAGGGCTGCAACCAGTGCTGACAGGGAGAGGAAAATGATGGCAAATGCTGTGTTAGAACTTACATAGACATCTATAGAGAACATCTGAACAAATTCGGTTGATGCAGATTTAGCATAACAGGGGCCAGCAAATGCAGGTGAAGCTGTAGAAGACCCCATATACCTCTGAAAGAGGATTTTATAAACCAGCCATGTCTGTCACAACAGAAAGACATTTGACCAAACACATCTTCAGCAGAGAAATGTTGTAAAAGACTGCAGAAAGAACAGTGCAAACTAAAAAAGCAGGTAATCTGAGGAAACAGTTAGCAAAGATAATAAAACCAAGAGAAAGTCAGAAAGAGTAAGAAGAGGTTAATGGTAAGACAAAAATTACACATGAGTGAAAGCTTTAAGAAAATCTGGCTGGAGACAACCAGCATCTCAGGATTTATATATATGATATAGACTATATATTTTATGACTGTGACCCTAAAAACAAAGCAAACATGGCTCGCACATGCCTAAAGTGCTGCTTTGACAAGCAGAATTTCCTGCGACAGACTATGCGGAGGTTTCTTAGGAACAATGAGAGAGGGTTACTTTAAGAACTGTTTAAAAAAAAAGACAAAAAAACCCCAAAACAACTACAAAAAACTATGGGACAAACCAGGAAGAAAACAGCTGATCTACAACAAGCTAGAAACTTAAGCTATACAGAAGTGTGGATCCACCAAACAGAACAGTTGTGACCTAAAACAAAATCTCACAAAATCAGAAACTATTTTTCAAAAAACTGTGCCTGCAAGATGAGTACAGAAATAAAAACAAATTTTGGGGCCAGTCGAAAGCAGGCGAATTTACACACTGTTGTTCTTTACACAATCCATGGCACCAAATCATAGGCAATTCTGTCAGGCAGCTTCTAACATATTAAGAGAGTAGTTTGAGCGTTAACATTGAGCCCATAATAAAAAGAACATCATACAACCTGCACAGATTACCATTCTTCATGTAATCAGTGATGAGCCAGTTAGACAGTACAGCAACAAAGCAAAACTTCTCTCCTTAGTATGTTTTTGTTCTGGATTCCAACATACAAATATTCATAGAAATATTCAGAAAAGTCTAATGGAAAAGGTGCACCAGATAGCATTGATGGTACCCTAAGGAGAAATGCAGATCTCTTACGTTCAATGAGGTGGTAAGCTGTGAGACACTAGAGAATTTATATGAGATGCTGGCCAAAGAATCAGGGTCAACTGTTACTCACCACTGGAAGTGAAGACAGCATTCAGAAATATGATGAGCTGATTCCTGGTAAATTTCCGATCTTAATTTTTTTTTATTTAAGGGTCACCAGATACCACACTGAAGATTCCTCAACCACTCCTGAGTCTCCAACGAAAAAAGCTAGTCTTCAAGACTTGAGTGGCAAGTCTTAAACATGATTGTAACATGATGAGCTTCTAATTGTAGGGCAAGTCGTGGGAGAGGTTAACGTCTTTTGGCAGTTAGGTGAAAAAAATTGTTTTTTTCCTGCCCAAAGTTTCCAGATTTCAGAGAAAGAAATTTAGATGTTCATGCTGGCATCAAGCCATTTGATCAAAATAAAGTGGAGAATGTTCATTTTTGTCCACTTGACATTTTTAAGGCCATACCCAATTCATCTAGAGGAAAAAAGATTAAAACGGCTTCATATTAAAATTTAATATGAATGTATGCGCACAACATTTTTAATTGAAGAATTGCAATTGATATTCCTTTTTTCTATTTCAAAATTGGTCTGAAAATGAGAACGTCATTCACTCGATGTACTCATTTTTGCAAAAAAAAAAAATGTAAAAACTAAATTAATGAATAAAACATTTACAACAGCATTTTTTTGCCATTTTACCAAATGACCTGGGTTTGTAACTTACTTAAAAGGAGAAAGGGGAAGTGATACTCATCTTGCTGCAGCACCAAAGGGGTTTTATGGGGAATTTCCTGGGTAGTTAAATAATTCCAAAATACAAGACGACATTGTACATTATTACAACAATGCCAGTACTCATTTGAAGGTGACAAGAAAATGTATATATAATCTGTCATGTGGTATTTTATGCTTAGTGAAAAATTTATTGGTAAAAGTCTGTGAATGTGAACCATTGCACTAAATAAAGATCTTGCAGTTTGGAACATAATTGCATCCATATTTTGATTTTTTTTCTGAAAGTTATTTAATTAAAGTAGATTAGGCCTTGTCCACAAAGTGTTCTGACATGTGGTGTCAGGTGAGCAAAGACAGAACAACTGTTCTTCTGTCCATTGGTATAAATCAGAATGTCCACACAGGCTTTCAAGACATGGATTAGGTTGGATGCGCAGTCAGATGACCTCAAAAAGGCAATGGAAAGTTTAATTTAGAATCAGAATCAGAATCAGAATCAGAAAAACTTTATTGTCCCTAAGGAAATTGCTTATGTAGCGACTGCAACATA
>JBBIGC010017308.1:0-12873 GCA_037576955.1 Lepidarchus adonis | reverse complement strand
CACACACACACACACACACACACACACACACACACACACACACACACACACACACACACACACACACACACAGGGCCGAGACAATGCCGTCTCCATATTTAGGTCATATTATGAAATCACTGTGGTTCTTCCCCATGAATGCAGGCGTTTCAGTAGCGACTCTGACTTCTTCCCCTCACGGCCTTGTTCCACTTACTGTCCCTGACACCTGTCCAGCCTATGGCTCTGCCATCAGTGATGTATCTAGAACTGACAGAATCCTGCTTACAGCTCTGCAGTCAGTGACAGTAACCTGCCTATGGCTCTACAGTCGTTGACATCTAGAACTGAATAAAACCTTCTTACCCCTCTACAATCACTGAGGTATCTAGAACTGAATGAAACCCGCTTACCTCTCTACAATCACTGAGGTATCTAGAACTGAATGAAACCTGCTTACCTCTCTACAATCACTGAGATATCTAGAACTGAATAAAACCCGCTTACCTCTCTACAATCACTGAGGTATCTAGAACTAAATGAAACCCGCTTACCTCTCTACCATCACTGAGGTATCTAGAACTGAATGAAACCTGCATACCTCTCTACAATCACTGAGGTATCTAGAACTGAATGAAACCCGCTTACCTCTCTACCATCACTGAGGTATCTAGAACTGAATGAAACCTGCATACCTCTCTACAATCATTGAGGTATCTAGAACTGAATGAAACCCGCTTACCTCTCTACAATCACTGAGGTATCTAGAACTGAATGAAACCCGCTTACTTCTCTACCATCACTGAGGTATCTAGAACTGAATAAAACCTGCTTACTGCTCTACAATCACTGAGGTATCTAGAACTGAATAAAACCTGCTTACCTCTCTTCAGCTAGAGACGTATCAGGAACTAAGTTAGAACTATTCACAGTAAGTCTACACAGTCCGTGACATATCTAGAATTGGAATGCAAAGTTTAGGTTCTACACATATGCAAACCCGTCTTTCCCTCATACACACTTCTATCTCTGTGTTTGTGTGTGTGTGTGTGTGTGTGTGTGTGGCTACCTTCTAGATTCCAGAAACTGGAGAAGTGGCGCAAGCCGTTTTATGATGTTCTGCAGAATTACGAGAACTCGTCCGTGGTGCTGCCAGCGTTCTACAACATGCGCAACACGGACGTGTCGTTCCGGGTGAAGTACATGCTGGATGACTTTGACTCGCCGCGAGGCGTCTTCTTCTTCCACCCACAGTACCTGCTGAACGTGCAGCGCTTCTGGGCCGTGCAGGGCGTGCGGGCCAAGCGGCTGAGCAGCGGCCTCATGCTGGTCACGGCCGCCATGGAGCTGTGCGAGGAGGTGCACCTGTACGGGTTCTGGGCTTTCCCCATGAACCCAGCGGGCATCTTCATCACCCACCACTACTACGACAACGTCAAGCCGCGGCCGGGCTTCCACGCCATGCCACACGAGATCTTCAACTTCCTGCACATGCACGCCCGCGGCATCGTGAACGTGCACACTGGCGCATGCAGGTGATCTCGTCCGTCGTGCCGGGGGTGGAGACCCTTGCGGGTCTATGAGGAGCTTCCTGTGTGAGGATAAACGAGAGCCGGAGTGTTAAAGACCTCAGAGGCCAATGCCTTTCATGCTGTGTTTTTGATATTTGTGCGGTTTTGTCCGTGCCGTCGCTACATGGTGCTTGTTTCGTGGGTTCTTTTGTTGCGTTGTTCTTGTGAAACAGTGGCTTCACGACATTACACTCTGTGAAATGGAACCAATGAACAAAAACTGCCCTCATTTGCGTCTTATAGGCACTGCATAAGCACTCACCGCTTCGCTAAACACGTAACTGCTTCAGGCTTGAAAGGAGTGAGAGGAGGTTCTTTCAGCACTGTTGCAGTGGGTAGACGTCTGTAGATTCATTTACACTTGTGAGGTATCACCAGCGCTGTTCCCGATTGCCACGCAAATGTTTGAGCCAAGCTTGGGACTGATTTCTTTTGTACTTTCATACCATGTCATTGATGGTCTTGCTTTGTTTACCTACGGAAATAGACAAATGCAACCGTTGCTGTCCACATACTTCCATGCGTAGGTCAGACTGGCTGGGATGTTGAGCAGGACGTCCACTAGGGGGCAAAATCAACACTTTCTAACAGTAACAAGCACGGCGAGTAGGCGGGAATAATGTAGAAACAGGTGAAAGTTGGAGTATGGACAGTCAGGTCCGGACAATTTTCTTAAAATATACAAATGTAACAAAGCATAAACAAGTCTTTACATGAAAATGGATGGGATCGGAGGTGATGGGATAAGACGGGTTAGGATTAGATGGGATTGGATGGGATTGGATTAGTTGGGATGGGAGAGGATAAGATGAGATGGGATGGGATGAATTGGGGTGGGAAGGGATAGGATGGAAAGTGGTAGGAAATGTTGAGTTGGAATAGGATGTGAGGAAATGGGATAGAAGGGAATAGGATGGAATTGGAAGGGATAAGATAGGATGAGTTGGGATAGGATGGGAGGAAATATGATAGAAGGGAATAGGATGGAATGGGAAGGGATAGGATAGGATGAGTTGGGATAGGATGGGAGAAAATGGGATAGAAGGGAATAGGATGGATTGGGAAGGGATAGGATAGGATGAGTTGGGATAGGATGGGAGAAAATGGGATAGAAGGGAATAGGATGGAATGGGAAGGGATAGGATAGGATGGGAGGAAATGGGATGGGAAGGGATAGGATAGAAGAAAAGGACAGGATGGAATTTGATGGGATGGCATGCAAAAGGATAGCGCAGAGGGTATTGAGGAAAGGTTTCCATTTTGTTTTCTGTACCGTCTCCACCTGGTGACATATCTTTGGGGTGTACTAAAAATTCCAATTTGTTTATGAGCATTACCATATCCCGCCCAAGCCTTGTTTGATCAGTTGCTTCTGAGGGAACAGCGCAAGACCTCACTTCATGGCTGCTTTGGTAGTTTATAAGTATTTATAAGCATTTTATAAGCATTGTTATGCACACTTTTAGAAGCCTTTATGAAGTTTCTTGGTGGCCATTCGGCCACACTTCCACCAGGAAGACTCCATGGTACAAGACTGTTCGCTGCTCCCGGACCAACACGGGCTGATAGCTAATAGTGAGGGGACCCGCTCACTATTAGTCTTAATAGTTAGTCACTATTAGCAGATGGTCTCAATGTTATGGACGATCATCTGGTCTTCTTATAAATGTTAATAACAAGCTCCTGAGACTTCAAATGTTCTGTAGATCAACTGATTTTTGTTGTTGTTGTCTTGGCTAAAGGTGCCAGAAAAGCAATACAGAGCAGCCATCGGTACCATTTTTCTGGACTCTGCTACATAATATTGACCATAAACGTGTCCTGGACACAGCTGTGGATGCTGGGGGAGATGTTTTTGTCAAGGGCGATTCAGTCCCCACCACTTTTTTGGTGGTGAAATTCATCGCTGAACTGTTCTCTTTGACTGCAATCTTTGCCAATGTTGACAGATACGATTTCCACCTTCACCGCCCGCACCCCCAAGTGCTTTTCCAACCAGACACCCGGGCTAATGGAAAGTCTTGATGCCAAACATTGTGGCAGGTGGCTAGGTCAACGGTCATGTGCCAGGTTTCAGTGGAAACCAAGCCTCTTGTCAATTCTTTGGTCCCTGTCAACGGTTATTTCCTCCCGTCAGTACTACCCCCTGCATGGTGTCCCCTGGGCGGAGCTAAGTCGGAACTGTTCTAAAGACATCATAGGCATCTGCAAAAAGGACCGTCGGAGACGTTTGTAAGGTTGATTGCACAATAACAAAGGAATAACAAATCCAACCATTTCCCATGCTCTCTTGTAGGAAGGCCAATACTTATGGTTACCACCAAGTTCCTGGTTTCTCTGATCAATCGGTGCAGTGGTGGCCTAGTGGTTAGAATCTTACCCTTGTGAATGGAAGGCCATAGGTTCAAGTCCCAGCCCAGGCAGCACTGAGGTTCCTGCATTCTACTGTGCTGCTCCCTGGGTTGACGGCTGCCCATGGCTCTTGGTGTGGATGGGTTTCATTGTGGTTTGCTTGGTAAAAGGGAGTGTTCACTTTCAGTGCTGGGTCCTTCCTATACACAAGCATGGCCTACCCAGTGGGAGTGATGTCATATAATTTCTACTTATTGACCAGATATAAGTCTTTATTTGAGTGATGGGGAGCATAACAGTTTATACATCATCAATACTAAATACTGTAGCATACTGGGCTAATAAGGCATTGTCACCGTTTTCCACCTCATTGCAATGGGACCAAAATGTTGTAAAGCCCCTCAGTTTGCCTAGAACAGTTGTTACCACAATGACCAAAATGTAACCCCCATTTAACGTAGTTACATAAGGTGCTTGTGGAACATTTTAATTGTTTTTAGAACCATTGGAGAAAGTTTGTTCTTTTTTGTGTGTCTGCACTGCAGAAACCTTCCCGAGAAACTTGTTTATCTCCTACATCAGGGTAGAGACGTTCTCACACTAGAGGTAGCATGAGTGACGCTGGTATATGGTGACTGGTCTAGGCAAATAAGTAGTCATTGGTCTAGATCAAAGTGTACAGGGATTGGTCCATACGAAAGTGTAAGAGGACTGGTCCAGATGAAAGTAAGTGGTGACTGGCCCAGACAGAAGTGAATGGTGACTAATCCAGGCAAGAGTAAAATCACTGGCCTAAACGAAAGTGAATGGTCATTGGTCCAAAAAAAACGTACAAGGATTGTTCCATTGTTTAGTTTTAGAAAACTAAATTGTTATTGGTCCAGAATAGTGTGCACAGAAATTGGTCCTGTTCAAAGTGGATAGTGATTAGTCCAGAGCAGAGTGAACGGTGATTGGTCCAGGTGAAAGTGTATGGGAATTGGCCTAGATGAAAGTTTTCTGGCATTGGTCCAGACCAAAGTGAATGATGATTGGCCCAGGTGAACGTGTACAGGGAAATGACCAGAAAAAGTCATTGGTGATTGGTCCAGACCAAAGTGTATCAGAATTGGTCTAAGTTTTCTGGGATTGGCCCAGGGGAAAGTGTTTGGTCATTTGTCTTGGTGGAAGTGAATAAACGTAAACATTGATTGGTCAAGACATAAGTGAACAGTGTACAGGGGTGGACTTAACAACAGTGAAGGTGCATTATTTTTAGATGGACCTCTCCAATGAATACAGTTCCCAAAGCACCTAAAGACCATCCCTCTGTTTGCAGATAACTATTCACCAGACCGGGGTTCTGTGCTAGCTAATGTTCATGGGCGAACCTGAAATGGCCCCTTACTCCAGAAAGTACTAGGGGTGTATATTAGGGTTCATGATAATATCTTAAAAACAAAATATTGGTACTGTTATTAAAACACATGATAGTACCACGAATAATCCTGCACCAGTAACCGTGTGGTTCACACCCCAACAGTAGGTGGTGGTACTGAGCTAGAACCCATAAGAATGGAGATGAAACTATGCTATAGTGGGAAGTAATCAGTGGCACATGTGCAGTATATAAGGCAATAATATTGTTATCGGCAATAGTTCGGCCACGTTATCCCGACAGCCCTAGAGAATTCACTGCATTATCTTCGTCTAGAAACCACTAATTAGTGCCCTCTATATGGAGCTTCTTGAGTGGACGTTTAAGGTCCTATTCCATTCGTCGGTCACTAATTCAGGTACATAAGCAAGACTGAAAAGCTGCTGAGTGTGCGATTGTAGAGAACATGGATAGATAGTTTAGGAGGGAAGTTCTTGCTTTGGGAAGGGCAGGACCATCACTGAGAGCTGCTGAAGGAAGTGAACGAATCCATGCCATGAACAGGAGCTGACAGCTTTCTTAACACCTCCTGGAAAAAAGAATGACATTGTAGAGGCTGGATTTCCTGGTCAGGGATTAGGCATAATCTTGAAGCACATCATCCTTTTTAAGGAGAACCTCCATTCAGAATGCAGTACCGTCCAGGACAAGGCCTAATCTTTGACTGGGAGCCCATCCTGTCCCGTACTTACCGGTAAGAGCACACTTACTGATGATCTCAGTAAGACTTTTGTTTCTGAGAAGCTGACGCCCCCTTGTGGAGGATCATTAGGGAGTGACCCTTGAGGTTGGAGTCAATGCTGTGGGACTTTAAACTGAGACCGCTGTCGCTCTCTTTTGGGCAGGTGGTGGGGACGTTACACTTGGAAGGAACTGAATGAAGGCAGTCGCTCTCTCTCTCTCTGTTTCTCTCTCTATGCCTATGCGTGTGTCTTACCCCACGTTGCCTTCTGGGTAAAGTCACTCTGAATTGCATGCTCCACTTTTGGCTCGTTGCGTGTTTGCATCACTTGCGGCATAAACGGTGGACAGTGTGGGGTTCAGCCTTAGGAGCCGCAGCATGTGTTTCTGCTCATCCGCCTTTTGAGGACATTGTAGACACTGTGATGTCGGAAGAACGTGTCAGAATTCCACCAGATTCCTGCACAATTTCATCGTTAAAGTCCACAGTGGGTTCGGTGTGAGACTGGGATTTCTTCACAGTGGTGGTGAATGGAACCAGACCTCAACACTAACAAAGGCCACTCCAAACCCTCCAGTGAAGGTCCACGTATCTTCTGAGTGTTTCTGTGGAATGGTGATGATGGTAGTGAATTTGAATTACATCACTCTGGCGGGGGGTTAACAACACTCTGCATGTTCCCCTCCATCATGAATGGGTTTACTTTTAGGACCAAAAGCTTCTCCAAACTGTGGTAGAACAATGTCTCAGGCATCAGGCAGCATATTCATCACCATCTCCTCTCTGTGAGGGAGAATTTAGAGAAACGTCTTGCTCCGTTCACCACCACTGTGAACTGACTTGGCACGTTATTCTAGAACCCACTTATAACCACTGAATTATGTAGAAAGGGATCAACTCTGTTCAAGATTTTTCTATTGTAATAAGCCACATGAGCACATATCCACTGCATAGTGAGTTTTATTTGTGAATTACCACTAACATAAAGGACATGAAGCGAAGGCAAGAATATTTTGGGGTTGCCGTAAGGGACGCCTTGGAACGTTGGCTTTATTGTACTATGTGCAAAGCTGAGTGTCTTTTTATCAGACCTGTAAATAAAATAATTTGGAATTACTAACTGTTTTCTTTTTGTAAGTGTCTGTCTGTTTATCTGTCTATCTGTGTCTATTTGTCTGTCTGCCTGTCTGTCTGTCTGCAGTGGGTTCATACAGTATTCACCGTTGGTGTAATAGTATAAAGTCATTTCATTTCCTCATTTATCTACACTCAGTTCCTCATAATGACAAAGACAAAACGCTTCTTTGTTGACAGTTCAAGTCATTTCATCCATATACTGATCGCACAGTCCATAGTGAAACAAAACAATGTTCCAAACCAGACACAGGACAGTGCATTGAATGCAAACAGACAGACATTCTGTGTAAGACAAAGACAATGACAGTGAAGCTGAGCTTCAACCAGTGCAGAATCCATCTGTCCCTGTCTGCCTGCCTGCCTGTCTGTCAGCTTGCCTGCCTGTCCACCCCGCTAATCTACGTCTGAAGGTAAATTTCCGCTCGGTTGGACAATGGTGATTATGGCTGTGTTTAAGAGCTGTGGGCAGCGGTCATCCCGTCCACTCCAACTCTCCATTGATATTTTAGATGTAGTTCAGGCCTGGGGACTGCAACACACTACATATGCAGTGAGACAGGGCTGCTGAGGGGTGGACTTGGTCATCTCTTCCTTGGTAAGTGTGGTTCATCAGACCAGCCCCAGCATGGGTTTCGGTTAGCTTACAGAATTAGCCGGAATTGTTTCCTTCCAAGAGTTCTTGACCGGGTGGAGCTTTCTGTCTGTCTATCTGCCTGCCTGTCTGTCTGTCTGTCTATGCATACCTGTGTGTTTGTTCCCTCATTGCAGAGCATGTAGGTGCGTTCCAGAGTACATGTAAGCACTAGAAGAGTGTGTTCCTACCTAAAGGTGAGTTTGGGTGTCTGAGATGCTGTGTTTATCTGATCATAGTGGTGTCGAGTTGAGGTAATAAGTGTAATGGAGTGATGTGGCACTGGCTCTGGAGTGAATTTACAAATCTCACTACTGTAGAACCTTCATAATCTATTCAGGAGACACATTGCTCTGTGTTTGTCTGTTTATGACATATGCCCACACAGAGAAAGAAAGACTGATAGGAATGCTCAATGTTGCAGGTGATTAGGAATGACAGACATTGTGGTCTGAGTGCAGGAGCTCTGGCAAGACTCTCTTTGAAAACATAGCTAAAGGGGAGCGCCAGGAGGTAGCACAGACAAGAGGGCATCCTGCGATATAAGGCAGCCAAAAAACTCAACTGTCAACAAACCTAAGTGAATATGTCAGACTGGTGGGTGACAGCATCCAACTCTATGTCTGAGAACCCTCTGGATCTGCCCCTTATCTAGAACTAACAGAAAGCTTGACTAAACAAATGTGTTTTCAGCCTGAACTTAAATACTGAGTCCCAAACAATATTTGGAAGATTATTCCATAACTCCGGGGCTTTATAAGAGACTTTTGTAACATGCAACATCATTCTGTGCTTTATAGATTAATAATCAATATTTTAAAATAGTATTATATAATAATATTATATAATATTATATAATAATATATAATATTTTATAATCAATCAAATTAAGTTGGTTAAGATGGTATTTCTCATCTGGCTTTGCTGAAAAACATAACTGCGGGTCATCTGCATAGCAGTGGAAGTTAACCCCATGGTTTTGCACAATCTTCCACAGAGGTAGCATATACAGGGAAAATAGTAATGGGCTTAAAATGGAACCCTGTGTAACACCAAACGTTTCCTTCCCCAAATACTTTACAAGCAGGCAGAGAATGTTAGCAGTTAGTCAGTGAAATATCTCATTATTATCTAAATGCGATATTAAAACAAAGTCATTATCAAGTTACAGTTACTAGTTACTTCTTTCAAAAGTAATTAAAATAATCCATAATTTAACTACTTTTGAAAGAAACTCATTTCCGGTAACTTGCACAACATTGATAATTACAGTGTCCGAATGGATGTGGAACACGAAGGGGCTGTGGCTTTTAATCATTACTGAATATAAAAGTAGTTGCTTCTTTCAAATTACTTATATTTTTGAATAATACAAGTAAAAATAACAGTTACTTTATTTTAAAGTAGTTAAATTACTGATTAATGCATGTAAAAGTAACAGTAACTTATTACAAAAGAAGTTAAATTAGTGCATGTAAAGGTAACAGTTAATTATTTCAAAAGTAGTTAAATTACTGCATTTAAAGGTAACAGTTAATTCTTTTAAAAGTAGTTAAATGACCGATTAATTCATGTCAAAGTAACAGTTATGAATTTTAAAAGTAGCTAAATTACCGATTACAGATTACTGCATGTAATTAGTTACTTCTTTAAAAGTAAATAAACCATTTGCCTCCCATAGTATGTGATTCCTTAATATGAGTTATGTCCTTTTTATGTCATATGGTTTAACAATAACAAGCCACTGCTCTGTATGTATATTGTATGATGTATGTCATTTCTATGATATATTTTCTCATTTCATGATACAGCGATCTACAAAAGAAGCTATCATTTGTTCTCGATATCTTAGAACAGGGGTCCTGTGAAATTCTCATGGCCAGGTGTGTGTGAGAACGTGAGATTGTGAGGCTGTAGTCGAGCAGCAGGAGTGATTGCTGGCGCTGTGTGTTAACAGTGTGGTGCCACTGTGTCAAATAGTTTGACCATGTTAATGTAATCACACTGACTTATTCATCCCCCTTAATGAAATCGGACTCAATTATTCATGGGTGTTAGTTAAGTACCTTTAATTATCGCTTCTGCGTATCCCTCTCGCTCCCGCTCCCTCTCTCTCCTCAGGTGTCCTCTTTCTGTCTGTCTGCTCGATTTTTTTACACACCCACACATGGTGTGTAAAAAAATTCACATTGTGTTCTTAGCAAAAGGGTTCTTTTGTACTCAAAATATGTGGTGACAATATATTTCTATTTACTGTATTTCTCCAATGATAAGCTGCCCCACATTATAGAACGCCTCATACTATAAGCCACAGGAAATGCTCATTTATGTTTTAAAAATTTAAGATAAGTCGCCCCATGTTATTAGACACAGTGTTACTGAATTTACCAACCTGAAGTAAAGGCATCTAATTTGACACCTGGAGACCTTTTCAGCTCTATAACGGTAGTGACATTATACATATAAATTATATAAATAATTAAATTGATCATATTTGGAACTTAACAATATCATGCTACAACGCAAGAACCATGCAGCAGAATTTAAGTTCCACACAATGTCTGCAATATCCAAGATGAACACGTCCAACATTAGTTACAACAAAGCAGCACAGGTCTCAATTGACATTTTCAGATCTGATTTGACGAAAGGTAAGTGTAATAATTTTTGCATTTCAGTGTTGCTAAAGAATTTACATTGATGGCAAGTGGATGATTGACATGGCTGTACTAGAGTACAATTTAAGTGAGAGAACTTTTTTACCCATCACAGTGACAGAGCAGTGCAGAGTCATTTTCCAGCATCAAAGAAAGGGTTTTCTTCTTCTTTTCTCTTTTTTTATCTTTGAATTCATTTGGTGTATTTGCCAGAATATGAAAAACAGATTGTGAGGTTATACTTAGTAAAGCTAATCATACGCTGCATTTAGACAAGGTCAACTCTACATCCACTTTTATTTTACAATATACAGCGTGTGCATATTTTGGTGCATCATGGACTACCATGGCGGCTAAGCTACCGATGCTATAACTACTTTTTATTTTCCAGTTTCCAGTGGAAGGTGGAGGTTAGTGTTGTGGGATATAGCGGTTTCATGGGGAGCAATGCATTATGGACTGTGTAGTAGGTGGAGTGGGGAGCGGGTGGGTAGTGTGGGTGGAAAAGGGGTGGAAAGAGCATTATTTTTAGTGGAGAGTTGTAGCCTGTTAGCGAGAGAGCACGTGCTAGCAGCGCACATTGGAGCAGCTTGGAAATGGGAATGGGGAATAGAAATTGTGCTCTGTGCTGAGAGAAAACAGAAATAAATAAATTAATTAATTAATAAAGTCACTGCTCCCAAAACCGAACTCCACTCTGCGCTGGTTCAGAAGATGCATTTTAATGCATTCGCATTAAAAGTTGGGAAGTAATTCTGAGTGAAGCTGCCACTTAGCCCTGATGCTGAGGTAGCAGTTTACCTGTGCTTTGACCATGGTCGCGGGGCTAGCACTGGTAAACTAGGCAATGGTAAACTAAGGTAAATTAAGCAATGGCTCTTTACATGTTTTATACTGACCCGTCACTGATCTGTATTTGCTTTGCGTTGTTTTTCGAACTGTTCTTTGCTGCAGTTACAAGTACATTTATATTCAAGTAATCATTCGGGGGTGTCATCTTTCTGTGCGCTGAATTATACTTTTAGCAAATGTGTTTTTTATGTTTTCAGATAGGCCGTCCCATTTAAGTAAGCCGCACCCAATACCAGGTTTGCAAAATCAATGGATAAGCCACGATCAGCCATAACATACCTTAAATACCACTTCCAGGTGAACTGAAAAACATCTAGTATCTAGACTATCTAGTTTTTTCATTACAGTGGCACCTGTCCAGGAAGTGCGACATATTAGGCAGCAGGTGAACAGTCAGTTCTTGAAGGAGATGTTCTGGAAGCAGGAGCATGAGCCACTCTGATAAAGGCCTGAGCTTCTCTAGAACAGCAGTACTTGTGGAGTGTTCAAGGTACGGAGTAGGTAGTACCTGCCAAAAATGATCCAACTGCGTCTTGGGCACCCAAGATTCACTGATACATGTGGGGAGTGTAGGCACATAGATTATTTTGTTGAGGGGGATTATGGCTGAAAGTGGGTTCTCATTTCTAGTACTGCACCTACAAGGAACAATTTTTGTGGTGTTGTGGTTCTGTATAAAAATAAATTTTTCATTAAAGCAAAACGTTTATTTAAAATAAGACATGCAACATTCGGTTTGGGTACTTATACGCCATGCTAACAACTCTGCTAACAACACAGCTAACAACAGGGCTAACAACACAGCTAACAACAGATGAGCAGTGGATACAGATCTTTAGCTTGTCACATGGTACTGCACTGTGATGGAGCCGGGAAGTGGGCAAGTACTTTCGACTGCAAATGCTCATGGGAGGAAACGGTTTGTGTGTGTTTGGGACTGTTTTGGGGGGTATTTGTGTCGGGTGTGGGGAATGCCTTGGGTATGTGTTTTTGGGATTATTTGGGGTTATTTTGTGTGTTTTTGTTGGGTTTAAGGGTGGCTGGCTGAGCTCATTGCCACCCTGTTTATTGTGGAGAGTGGTGGTTTTCGATGAGCTCAGCCAGATCGGTTCCGTTGGGTTCTGATGCTAAATGATGCTATTCTGATGCTAAATGCTCTGTGTGTGCTACACCAGTTGGGGGCACACTTGGTTTAGAGTTCTTTTAAGAGCTCTTCATTAAACCACGTCCGAATTTGAGCATACAAACCATTGGTGTCAGTCTTGGTTATTTCCATTGAAGAATATCCACCCAGGAAAATCGTCACAGTTATGTATCTTTGTAACTGTTTACAACCAGAACTGGAGAAAACAGCCACAAACTACTGTTAAAATTATTGGCACTGTAGAGACTCACCAATGAGTTCACTGATTGGTGCAGGAATTTTAACTGTGTAACTAGTATTAAACTACACAATGTTGATTCATTGAAAATTACACAGAATTGTACATGAAGGTAAATAAATATTTAATTTGTGAGCAGAAGAGGCTCTTTTATCAACATTTTAAGGAAAATAAGTTTTGAAAGTACAAAATTTGCATCTGCAAATGTGTGTG
>JBBIGC010017299.1:0-12873 GCA_037576955.1 Lepidarchus adonis | reverse complement strand
TGCAGCGATAAGTTTAAACAGAGCCGCTTAATATCCGTCAATAATCCTCAGATATCACGACAGAAATGAGTAATTACGCATGTTACACTCGTATAACTGTCTTCAGAAATCAGAGGTTTGTTTTAGCTGTTTCACACCTTTTAGGGAATAAATTCTGTTAAAACATGGAGGTAGAAAGTGAAAGCTCAGAAGCACCTGCGTCTACCCAGCGTGTATCGGAAACAAGCGTCAATAAGAGTTATTATATTATTAGAAGATATACAGTATGCATTGTGCTCACTGATGTATATTAACTCTGTTGTACAGATAATTGGAGATAACTGGTTAAATGAAATCCAGCAATGTCTAATGTTCAGACATGACCATGAGTATAATAAGTGTTTTTAAAGCAACAGAAGGCATTTATGTTCATCATTTTTGATAATGGTCTCTCCAATACTGGAATAGTTGCCACATCCACCAGGCGTTGTTCATGTTTCTAATGAAATGTCTGAGTTGGTTGTTTCTCAAAGAAAAACAAAACCTTTAGAATTAAAGCAATTTTACACTTTAACCCCAGTGCCTGTGCATTTCTCAAACAAAGTGCAATATACTGTTAGGAGATTATTATTATGTTATTATTTGATGAAAAAAATACCTGTAAACCCCCAGTGAAAAGTTGGTCTCATTTTCAGCTGCTTTTGTTATTGCTCAGAGATGCTCTTCAACAAAATGGCAGCCAGTTTCTGCCAGGTAAAAAAAAAGCTGGTTGTTGCGTATTAACACAGTTTCTGGCAGGTTTGTGTCACATTTCGGCTTGTTTGACCATTTAAATATTTGATATATTTCAAAATAATTAAATATTTTTTAATGTATGTTCTTAAAATAATAATTTTGTCCAAGTAGAGTAATAACTCATCTTTTCAACATCAACTGAGTCAAAATACTGTAGTTATAATACTGTAATAAGTTATTCTCTGCATAAATCATTATGGAAACACTTTTTTTTCCTGGTGGAAACAGGTTATGTTTGTGTGTTTGTTTGTGAATGCTGTTTAGAGATAACGGCCACATCCACAGTCGTCTGTAGACTCTATAACTAAGTAATTTTGGACAATTTCCATTTCCTGTTTGTCCATACGTTTGGAAATATAAAGATAACTAACCTGCTTTTCCTTCATGTGTTAAGGTGAGCCTGGTAAACCTGGTTATGGTCAGGATGGTCGTGATGGAGAGAGAGGCCCCCCAGGTTTTCCTGGACAGCCGGGTGTTCCTGGACCTCCAGGCTCTGCTGGCCCCCCAGGCTACTGCGACCCTTCAGCGTGTAACTTGAGCGCAGGTGCTGCTCACCAGTCCCTGAAAGACTCCAGCATGAAAGGACCAGGTGGTAACTGAGTTCTCTCCGAGGACGAGGGACATAGACTGAGACAGAGAGACATGTGGACAGTCAACATTCTCACTACAGCTCACACCACGTCCACTGTGGTGAAGTGAGAATGTTCTGTCCCACAGCCCCTACACTACACTGACTACACCTGTAATAAATCACAAACCTTCCTCCCTGCAGTGTGAACGGGAGCCTTGCTGTGAAACTCACATTTCAAACAGATTTTTTAATTCTGATTTTTACTCGTTGGGAAATAGTTTCTTTTTTCAGACACTATTTCAGCAACTTGGCTATTGTCCTTGCAGGCCTGGAGAACAGAATATTTCATGGTTGACCAGTTTTTTTCCTTTAGATCCACATTATTGTTAAAAATAAAAGGTTGTGCAGTTGTGGTAAAACGTGCAGTAAAACCTTCACACAATATAAAGGTTCTACAGCAATTGCACAAAACTTTATTAAACTTTAGGGAGGTTCTTCACATTTATCTCTTTTATCTATTAAAAGAGAACAATCCAACAGTTGTTCTGACTAACCAGACTCTGTAATCAGTCCATTGAATCGCCCCATAAAAGATGGTGACACCCAATTAGGGCACCTTTTCATTCGTAGCCAGTGTACCATACTATGCACCAAAGATGAATTTACTGAAAAGCCTACTGTTGCCAGTATGTACAGACTATATAGAACCTGAAATAAAAAAGGGAGATTAAAAAAAAAAGATATGGGGCCATACTGCATGTTTTGAACTGTGGTTTTATATAAAACTTTTGTTCTTAGTTGCAGAAAAGGATCGTTTCTTCTCTGTTGCAGAAGAGAAACATAATATGAAGTCCAGTTTGAGAGCATCCAAAGGCAAAGAGTAATTGCTTGTAAAACATCAAGGTATGGCAGTTCATGGGGGTTATATTTATTTTACACAAGTGTTATGAAGGTCACATTGAAGGCTGTACAGAGATTGACACGAGAGAACACACTTGAATAAATTGTTATGTTTTTGTATTAGTTCTAAATAATGTTTATTTTCATTGACAAGGTTCTTACTAGAATATTTGCAATATTTGAAAGAAAGAAGCAGAAGTGATTCACTTACACATACTGACTCAAAAGCCTCATTTAAGCGAACTTAAACAACTGGCAAAGTGAATAAAATGTCCTTTTGTTGTTCATGTCGTTTTTTAAAAGAAGGGTTTAAGAGTGTTTCTTTGAAATTGATAATTAAGACAAGATTTTCCAAGGAGCAAACATTTATTTTTATATATCATCGATTTAATGCTACAGTGCACTGTATACACTCAGGTTTCCATTAAATAAATATGAGGAAAAATCAATACAACAGTGTAAATGCAAATGGATCAAGGAAAATGTTACAACTTTAAGTAACCAAGACTTGTGATAAAAGAAAAAGCAAAAAGGCTTATTTAATAAAAACTTTATCATTCAATCTGAAGTCATTCAGTCAGAAAAGAGTCCACTTAGTGTCTAATAAGAGACAGAAGGAAACTCACAAAAAGAACATGTGCCTTTTAATTTGAATGAACATGCAAAACTAAAGAGCTACTTTCAAGTCATGATTAGTTACAACATAAAAGAGAATTAAATATATTTCAGACATTACATATTAACAGCACCTCTTGGAGGTTTAGGTATGAACATGGTTTATTTTTTCAGAAATGATTTACATAATTAAATACATCTCAAAATGGATGCTGACCCCAACATACGTTTAGACAAATAAGATGCTAATAAATAAAAATATATTTCATGGTTTGCTCATATGTAAACAACAAAGCTGTGATTAAAAATACAACCTTAGGTTTTATTTGTTACTGCAAAGAGCAGCGGCCTCAGTAGAGCTATAGGGTTGGACTGAGCCAAAAATAATGAAAAAAAATCCCAAAAAACACGTGTATATATATATATATATATATATATACACATGTGAAATAACTGAACTGATTCGGGGAAATGTAATTGTTTTTGTTAATGCGAGAAAATACAACATCTAGGGCAACAATATAATTATTTTATCATTTTTATGCCCATCAAAGCCCTTAAACAGGTTCACACAGCACAAATTCTTCATTGTTCAAATACTTCAACTGAAGCATTGCTAACAAACACTAGAATATCCAAGTTGTTTCTATAACAATACAGCACCGAAACTTGCTCAATTGTATCCAACTCTTTATTAGAATCACATTAAGCTGTTTGGATGCTATAAAGCTGAACAAAGTGTCGCCCTGTAGCGACTGCGTACGAAACCACATCAAGTGTGCAGAACCGTGATGAAGCACTGGATGCAGATTACAGTTTGTTTGGGGTTGTATTTACAGAACATATTTGGGTGATTGCTATTGTTTGTTATCTGTATATAGACTAGACTCATAGCACCAGTTCTAAGTTCATATCTTGGCTAATTGACTGGATATGTGTAAGAGGCAAATTGTCTAAATGTAACTATTCCTGTGTCCATCAGTTGTCTTGCTATGTTGCGGATCACATGGCCATTAGTGTTCATTGTAAATCATACGTAGTTGCCATACACACACGTCCGCATGTTGAAGAGGCTGTTAAACTAACCACATGATGTGCTACAGCCTCATCGAGCAAAACTGATTAGCATTCGCAAAAACAGTTTGGAGCCATTATGTCAGAGCAGGAACAGGACGAGCTGTCAGGAATTTAGCTAAATTAGAAAACTATGTAATTAATTTGAGTAAACAGCATGCACTGTCAAATGTGCATGACAGCAAACTGTAAAATTAGCAAAGTGATTTGTTTTTTTCTTTATTTTTTTGCAAATGACGCAAAAACATTTGAAATTATATTGGCCAAGCTAAACATCATCATAACTCTTCTATGGGGTTAAATGATTATATATATATATATATATATATATTTCACACGAAAAACATTTTTCAGTTCATGAATTAATAAACCACCAATTTGCTAATATCAGGACAGAAATATAAATATTTTAATATATTAATATTTAATATTTTAATATTTAATAATCTGCAGATTTAAAGTTTAGGTTTGTTCACATTTCAATCCATGGCCTGGTTCCATACACTGACATTACTTAGTACACATGTACCTACACTTTCTGACCATTTTATCACAACCCATATATGCATATAGCATCTGCAGGTTTACAGTTACAGGTTTATACTGAGAAACACCTGCAAAATGGTCTGAAAACTACAGATTATCAGCGTAGTGCTAAATTTGATTCTGCAGCGCTAGAGCTTGTACATGCTGTAATAAAGGCCACACAACTGCACCACACCTCACTGCTCATCTTTGGTTTGGCCTGTAAGTGGATATTGAACATCTCCAGGCTTTAGATCAACAGTCACAATGTTGTGGCCTCAAATTCTGGCCAATGTCTTAGACACACAGGACCTTTAGTGTCAGAGTCAGACCTGAATGAGAAATGCATTAATTACAGCAGAGTCGTCTTCCTCGTAGAGCCCTGAAAAACACTGCACACTTACACCATGTTTCTGCTTTCTAACGCCAGTGAGCTTAACAATTAGCTCAAAGATTGAATCAGATGACGTGTCCTTTCAGGCCTGTACTCTACAAGTTAATTAAAATAACTTTTAACACTATTTTTCCATACTCCGCCCACTAATGCATTGTTGAGAAGTTGGACATCCTTCACTGAACATTAGCCACAATCTCATTCAGCTTAATGAGTTCTTGTTGGAGTGTAGAGTCACTACATAACTAGTTCATGTTAGAGGGGGGTCCTCTTGCAATCAAATTGTACTATCGCTCTCTTTTTATTGTGTAAATTTCTGCAGAACACTCAATGTTGCGCTGGTAAAAGAGTGACTGGCTCGACTGGCAGTTTCAGCTCAGTCTGCTTTGAGCTGGTATGGAAGTGTGCATGATGTAAATAAAGCGCTGACATTGTCTCTAAGACATTATCAACTGCCATAATGTCAATCAGGGTTTCCATTATCATATTTAAAAAGAAAAACACCATCTTTGTCCTGAATTGGAGAATTGGTTCAGTTTCCTGTTGGGAGAAATGGTGACTTAAGAGAAAGTCTTTCCTTCATGATAAGACGGATTCAGTTTCTGTCAATTTTCAGACAGGGTTCCTTTTATTTTCCTTGACCAAATGTTTTTATAATCAGATGAAGACTTTTATTTGTCAAAAATGGTCAGAAATTGTTTTCTCATTAGGTTGAATGGAATTATACCAACTCTTTAAAGCCGTCGCTGTGTGGGCAGAACATGGACAATACTAAGTAAAGTTTAGAAATATAAATATCTTTTAATTTCTTACATTAAAGTGTAACCAACAATGACCTGAGCCAGATCCACTTTAGAGCAATGCCAACTAAAGCGTAACGAAAACTTTACTTTCTCCTTTTTATGTCTTTGGTGCAAAAGATGAACAAGACAAAAAAAGAAAAGAAAAATCCTGACAGAACATAGAACAGGGAAAAAAGGAGAAGATCACACAGGTGTCAGATTTACGCCCCTGACTGTGGAGACATTCATCACCCGGCCAATAGAGACACAAGAAATTCTGTGCCAAGTTGAAAGGCCTCCCAGCTCTGCTCAGGGTGTAGCAACTGAACAGCCCTTCAACTGCACAAAGACCTCACTGAACTCTCTGTTAACATCGCATGGCCTGGGCTTAGCGCTTAATCAGAAAATGTCAACACTACTGGAACTAAAAAAAGAAAAACAACAAAAAAAAACATGCAAATGTTCAGAGTGTAGTTTTAAAAGAAACAGTAAAAAAGAGCTAAACCCTGACCCTTCAAATTCAAAATACAAATAAATAAAGAACTTCACACAGAGCTACACACTTAAAGACACATTGTGTATGTGTGTGTTGTTAAAAGGTACAACCGTGAAAAACATCCGGAAAGAGAATGATATGTAACCCCCCCCCCCCCCCCCAAGAAAAACTTGAAAAATAAAAATAAAAATTCAAGTACCTCAGCAATAACTTCCTTGAACAGAAGAAAAAACAGGCATGAACACAGCGAATAACAGAAAGCAACGTTAAAAACTCAAAGTGCCACGGTCTTCGCACTTTCAAACACACATACAGCACCAGATCAGGTGTAGAAAACAATAAACACTAAACGCTCCTCCCACCCCCACATATCAATCACAAAAACAGACCAACACAGTGCTTTTCAACTGGAAAAAGTAATGATTGAACTGACTTAGATCAAAGGAGTTTAGCTTTTCTACATAAACATGGCAAAAGTATGTAAGCTGAAAATATATATTAACTACATAGTTTCATTGCATTTTTGCTCAAATTAGAAAACAACATTTAAAAGCAAAGCTTTGTGTTAGATCTCAATGGGTCTCCGTAAAGTACATGAAAGTTTCTAAATTTCATCACACATTTAATGAGAGCAGTATTTCAAATACTGAAATAGAATTTCAAAAAGAAAATCCAGAAAATCACATTATATAAAATATATAAATTGATTTGTATTTCATTAAGGAAACCAGAATTTGATCCGCTAGTTAAACAAGATCTTGCACTTGGTGGTAAAACTCTTGTTGGCAGCACAGAGATCAGACGTTTCTTGTAGATGACCAGGTTTGTGCACATGCAGTAGCAGGAACAATTTGGGTCCACTTGTCTTTGCAGATCAGCTCTAAATCGTTACGTTTTCAAGGCTGTCCCTTGGCAACTCGAAGCTTCAGCTCCCTCCACAGGTTTTCTATGGGATTAAGGTCCAGAGACTGGCTCAGCTACTCCATGACCTTAATGCACTTCTTGTTGAGCCACTCCTTTATTACCTTGTCTGTTTGCTTTGGTCCATTGTTGTGCTGGAAGACCCATCCACCACCCATTTTCAGTGTCCTGGCAGAGGGAAGGAGGTTGTCACTCAAGATTTTACAGTATGTGGCCTCGTCCATCCTCCCAATGATGAGGTGAAATTGTCTTGTGCCCTTAACAGAGAAACACCCCCAAAGTAAAATGTTTCCACCTCCATGCTTGACGGTGTGGATGGTTTTCTTGGGGTCATAGTCAGCACGTCCCTTCCTCCAAACAGTTCAGTTGAGATGAGGCCAAAGAGCTCGGTTTTGGTTGCATTTGTCCACAGAACCTTCCCCCAAGCACTATTTGTGTTAATTGGTGAACTTCAGACGAGCCTTCAGATTTGCCTTCTTGAGCAGGGGGACTTTGCGAGCACTGCAGGATTTTACTCCATTATGGTGTAGTGTGTTACCAACGGTTTTCTTGGTGACTGTTGTCCCAGCTGCCTTGAGATCATTACCAAGCTCCTCCAGTATAGTTCTAGGTTGATCTCTCACCTTTCTCATGATAATCCTCACCCCAGACTGAGGTTGTTTAATTTTTTTTTTTTTTTTTTTTCCAAACAATTGCACCAACAGTTGTCTCCTTCACATGTCCAGGCCGGTCTAAACTTTGCCAGAGACCATCTGGATGATCCAGAGGAGGATTGGGAGAATGTCATGTGGTCAGATGAGACCAAAATAAAACTCTTTGGTAAAATAAAACTCTTCCTGAACCTGGAAGTCGCTTTGGATAAAAGCGTCAGCCAAATGAATAAATGTAAAATGTAAAATGTAAACACCACTCTCCGTGTTTGAAGGGGGAAGAATCCTGAGTTTCATCCCGAGAACACCATCCCCACTGTGAAGCATGGGGGTGGAAACATCATGTTTTGGGGCTGCTTTTCTATAAAAGGTACCGGACGACTGATCCGTATTAAGGAAAGGATGAATGGAGCCATGTATCGTGAGATCTGAGGCAAAGACCTCCTTCCATCATTGACAGCATTAAAGAAGAAACTTGGCTGGATCTTCCAGCATGACAATGATCCCAAACACAATGCAATGAAAGAGTAGCTATGTAAAAAGCATTAGTGAACTAAACAGTCTCCAGACCTCAATCCAATAGAGAATCTGGGGAGGGAGTTGAAAGTCTGTGTTGCTCAGCGACAGCTCCAAAACATCACAGCTCTTGAGAAGATCTGCATGGAAGAATGGGCCAAAATACCAGATACAGTGTGTGCAAACCTACATCTGACCAACAAAGGTTATATTACAAAGTATTGAGGTGATCTTTTGTTATTGACCAAATACTTATTTTCTGCATCATTATACAAATAAATTCTTTAAAAATAATACAATTTGATTTCCTGGATTTTATTTTACATTCTGTTTCTCACAGTTGAAGTGTAACTATGATGAACATTACAGACTCTCTCATCTTTTTAAGTGGGACAACTTGCAGAATCAAATACGTTTTTTTGCCAAACTATGTATACACACACTACTGGTCAAAAGTTTTAGAAAACCCAATCTTTCCACCAGTGTTTACTGGTAATTTAAGCAGTTCTGTCACATTGAATAACCTTAAATCCATCATAAATAAAAAGAAAAAGGTCACTAAACACTGAAATGTTGTGATTATGTTGATTTAATCTACCACAGGCTTTCCCCCAAGCATTAAGAACCTGGTGAACTTGCAGCTTTCCTGCAGCAATGGAGTCAACCAAGCTGTGATGTTTAATGTAAACCATTCTGCCCTAGTGTGCTAACTTCTGTTGATGACCTACAAACATATTTTAAAAAGTATTAGTACAGTACTGTAGATCAGGAAGTAGTACTGTATATGGAGATCACAATGTGGAGGAAAAGGCGGAGCTGGAACACATTGTTTAAGGCTGCATTTATTTCCAATGCTTTAGGAAAGCTATAAGTGAAGCAGGTCCTTTATACCTGAAAAATGATAATTATTTTTTAACTTTACCAATTCTACACTGTAACAGAATTGCTATCAGTAACTATCAGTAAACACTGGAAACATAAAGTGGTCTAAAATATTTGACCCGTAGTGTGTGTACATATACAGTATCTCACAAAAGTGAGTACAACCCTCACATTTTTGTAAATATTTTATTATATCTTTTCATGGGACAAAACTGAACATATGACACTTTGATACAATGTGAAGAAGTCAGTGTACAGCTTGTATAACAGTGTAGATTTGCTTTTCCTTCAAAATATGCAAAATTTATAATTTTTATAAAAAAATCCATTAATGTCTAAACTGCTGGCAACAAAAGTGAGAACACCCCTTAGTGAAAGTGTCCAAATTGTGCCCAACTCGCCATTTTCCCTCCCCAGTGTCATGTGACTTGTTAATGTTACAGGTTACTCGTTAAGGTCATATGTGTGAATGGGGAGCAGGTATGTCAAATTTGCTGTTATCGTCTCACACTCTGTCCTCATGGCAAAGAACTGTATGAGTATCTAAAGAAGAACTGTTACTCCACATGAAGATGGCCGGGGCTATAAGAAAATTGCCAACACCCTTCAGCACGGTGGCCAAGACCATACAGCGGCAACCAGGTGATAAGTATAAAGACAAGTGAGTCTTGCCTACAGTCAAGCATGGTGGTGGGAGTGTCATGGTTTGGAGCTGCATGAGTGCTGCTGGCATTGGGGAGCTACAGCTCATTGAGGGAACCATGAATGCAAACATGTACTGTGACATTCTGAATCAGAACATGTTCCCCCTGTTCAGAAACTAGACCACAGGGCAGTACTCCAACATGATACAACCCCAAACACACCTCCAGGGTAAAGGCCAAGTATGTCTCCAGACCTAAAACCTATTGAGCAACTGTGGGGCATCCTCAAGTGCTGGAGGCCACACAAAATATTGACACTTGGGCACAATTTGAACATTTTCACTTAGGGGTGTACTCACTTTTGTGAGTGGTTTAGACATAAATGGCTGTGTGTTGAGTAATTTTGAGGGGACAGCAAATTTAAACAAGCTGTACACAGACTACTTTACATTGTATAAATGTAAAATCATATGTAATGTCATATCTTCAGTGTTGTGCCATGATAAGATGTAATAAAATATTTACAAAAATATGAGAAGTATGCTTACTTTTGTGAGATACTATATATATATATATAATTTTTTTTTCCATAAGAGATTTTTATACAATGAAGAAAAAAAAACAAGAATGTGTGATCTGAACTTTCTTAAACATTTATTTAACTAATAAAAGCGCAGAGAAAAGATTTACAATGTTTTCACTGATCAACTTAAATGTATTTTGTAAATATAAGCGTTTTTTTTGTTTTGTAAATATAAGAAGTGAGGTTTTTCATCAGCTACAGTACATGATATTGTGGGAAGATTTAAGGAATCGGGAGGAATCTCAGTCCCTGTAGGACAAGGCTGGAAACCTTCAAAGTCCCTAGAAGGCACTGCATGAGAAACATGCTGCTGTCCCAACATTTTTGACTTTTTTTTGTCAAACTTTACAATTAGATTTAAACTGATCAGTGAAAAACATGAAAATATTTTCTTTGAACTTTTATCAAAAATGTTTTATCACATTTTTTGTTTCTGAAAAAGGGACATTTATGGGACACACATATATGTGTGTGTGTGTGTGTGTGCGTCTTATACCATCACTAGTTTTCAAAATTTCCACTGAAATGATGTTCTTGACTGTGTGATCTGTCCATGTGCGTGGAAAACATATACACATCTGAATCAAGTACATTGGGTATATATGTATATATATATATGTCTGTACACAATATGTCTGCTTGTCTCAGGTCCTGTGCTGAAAAGGGATGCAGCTGATTAACTGACGCATCATATTTACACTGACTGTAAATTAAATAAACAGTGGTTGTACATATCGAATCCCTTCCTCTTGCACATTATCTGACCTGCAGTTTAAAACTACACCCTTAAAAAAATCCTTCATATTCTAAAAACTGCACACGCTACAATATTTACACAATATTCATTATTATATTCATGCTGATTAAGTTTGCATAGCTCCATCACAGAATAATATCTCAGCTGGACGAAAGAAAGCTTATATCCTGCGCTCCCGAAAAACCAGCCAATCAGTAAATACGGAATGCTTTTGGTCACGCACAAAGAAAATAAAAGTGAAAAAATAAATACAGTATTACTGTGGTGTTGCATTGATTGATGCATTTCTGTAAAATGCAAGCGAGGTCTAGTGATTTGGCAAAACTCTTGAGGTGGTGCTTCTCTGCTGGGTGAAGGCTACGTTTGACAGAGGCTTGTGGAAGGTGGATGTTTACTGTTTGCAGCTCCACCCTCGGCCTGAAGGCTAAGGAAGGACAGAGAGGGCTCTACGCGTCCCGGCGGCCATGACGGTGTGTAGTGACACAGTCGGCTGGGTTGCATCTTCCCTGTGGGCCCTGAAGCCCAGGAGGTCCAGGGATGCCTGTTCCTGGTGGACCTGTGGAAAAAACAAGGAGCGAAATGTGAGTCAATATTCAGGAACAGAGACTACAATGAAATCACAGAACACAATTTTATTTGCGTCCATAATGATATTTGCATGTAAAAAATTCACCACTCAAAAAGTTAATTTTTCATATGACTCAATTATTTACAATTATTTATGATTTTAACACTAAAAGAGAGATTATATGGCCTCCAAGCCCCTGCACACCAGTAATCAGGCTAATACTCCATGTTGCTTTTGCTTAAATAAGCTACAAAATTGGCAATTTATGAAGTTTGCACGAATCTGTCCTGCGGTCTTGTATCTAGATTGCAACCTGATACCATTTTAACTCAAATGCATTTCCAATTAGTCTGATCACTTTGTAGAAGCAACATACATAGCTCATCTACTACAACCAAGTTAGCATTCCTTAATCCAGGCATCCATTTTCCAAACTGCTCATTCATTTCGGGTCACGGGGAAGCTGGAGCCGATCCCAGCTACCTACCAGCCAGGGCAGGGTACACAATCTGGACAGGAATCCAACCCATCTCAGGCAACATAGACACAGACAGCCATCCACACTCTCACAGGTACTGTAACGTGCTGGCGAGGGCCCAGCACGGAAATTTAAGTTTGAACCCAGATGCAGAGGCGGCCAGTAAATAAACAATAAACAAAAGGAACTGGCCAAAATATAACAAAAAACCCAAGGGCAATCACTACCCCACTGAAACCAACTGAATGGGAGTGATTTCAAAGTGGCCCTGGGTGAGACTCGAACCCCCCTTCTCCATGGCCAAAAGGTAAAGAAAGTAATAGAAAATGGGGAGCGGCCAAAATAAATAAATAAATAACCAAAAGGGAATCACTCCTCTCCTACACTCACAGAGAGAGAGAGTGAAGACAACTTGGTTTGAGGCGGGTAGCGAACCCCAGACCGCCACGGCAGAAACCAGCCGCTATCGGGAAACTATAGTCTGAAACCCACCGCTATCGGGGAGTAGCGGTGAGAAACAGAACAGAAAGCCTTACCCCACCCGCTTCTGTGCAGGCGAGCGAAAGGCGGAAGTAATAGAGAGGGAGACACAGGGGAGGAGACTCCTGTAAACGGAGGAATTGTCTTCCTTTCTCTTTATCTCTTTTCTTTTCCTTCACTTTCTCTTTCTCTCAGCTGCTTCTTTCCCTTTCCTTCCTTTTCTCTTTTCACTAAACTTCTGTCCCTGGGGTCTACTGCAGGAA
>JBBIGC010017272.1:0-12876 GCA_037576955.1 Lepidarchus adonis | reverse complement strand
TTTGTCAGAACCAGTTGCATTCTGGAAGTCAGCCGTGCTGTTTTGATCCCATCTGTAGGGTCTTCTAATGCTGAATAATGCACTGGTGTGTTTGTTTTAAATCCACTGAGACAGAAATGATCTAAATCTGTTATCATGTAATCTACTGTACTGTTGCCTAGAGGTGAAAAGAATGTGTACCACACGTATCATACTGTTGACAATGTACAGACCCAGACTTCGACAGAGCTGCAGGAGATCCTTCCCATTCCTTTTAAACATATAGCAGCAGGTCTGAAATCAAGGGTGATTATCAAGGGTAATTTACTAGCATAGATGTGTTTTATATAGGCCTCGGGTGTCATTGCTGTTTGTATTGATCTAAATGGGGAAATGTACATAGACCTGATGTTGATGCTGCATACTGTCATCCAGGGCTACCAATTTTCCATCTAATTGCAGTCCCCTTATAATCCATTTTTTGGCTTGAAAATGTTGATAACCTGAACTTTGAAAATTCTCAGAAATTTTCCCATAAGATTTTTTTTTTATATTTAAGAAGACAATTGGACATTCCCAGAATATCCCAAATACATATTTATAGAATGTTATATTGTCAGTGCAGAAGAGATTGAATTAATCTTCCAAATAAGTGTTATTCTATGTGAGCTGTACCCCCGTGCCATGCCCATTTAGGCTGTTTTGTTTCTATTGCCATGCGTTCCTGTCCTCATGTTTGATGTTTATGTGTAAACCCCACCTTTGGCCTACCCTCGTGTAATCTAGTCTATTCTTTGTTCTTTGTATACGTCTCTTTGCCAAATGTTGTTCGTTGTCTTGTGGTTGAAGACCTCAAAAGCCACACTGATCTTTTGTCTCACTCTTTTATTGGTTAAAAGCTAAAACCACTCCCTTCTGGCCTTCTCTTAAAACAACTCACAGCTAAGCCCTGTGACTGGTAGGTGAAATGGTCTGTTAATTGGGTGCCTGTTTGGATCACATGGATGAGTGACTGACATGGACAATAGTAATTATAGGACAAGCTAGATGGAGTGTTTAAAAAAACAAAAGCAGAAGGATGAAAAAGATCATGTTATCTGTTCATCACTCTGTGCTGCTTTAGACAGTTTGGGGGACACTGAACCTGTAACAGTTTTTTTTTTACCCGTTATTCACTTGCTAATGCCACTGCTACAGTATTATTTGACAATACCCAGCACAAACACTAGTTGTATAACTGAAAAGTTAAATGCCTCCCTAATGTTTTAAAAGGAAGTTTTCGTCCAGAGCATTGACAACACTGTAACACTGGAGATAAATTTAGCAATTCACTTCAGAGACGCTCAATAAACACCTGATACTCTCAAGCACCCAGACAAGCTCTCTTAATGTCTGTGAACCATTTAAACATGAGACTCTTTAGGCTAAATATAAGTTATTAAGGTATCTGCAAGATTTTGACAGGCAATATAGATAATGATATAGAGAAGTCAAAAGATTACTGTACATTTTTATTCCAAAACACAAGTTTAACTGTTTTTCAGAAATAAAATGTCATTTTTCCAAGTATAAAAGTCTGAATTGAATGATAAAATACCTTAATAAAAATGTGATACTGCAATATAATTAATATCTGTATTGCTGCATAGCAGTGTAGCATAAAAATGTATGTAGAAACCCATAACAGTTATTATATAATGTTGAACTTTTTTTTCTAAAATATTTTCACAACATTTGGTCAAAGATATTATTGTATTTAGACTGCACCAGTGCACAATTGACAGGACTGTAGCCCCATATGGCTGATATGGCTTTGTGTCCCTAAGTGGACATATCCCTTAATGCTAGTATCTTCTGAGCAGAGGTGGGAACTGCTGTACAGTCATTTTGTCACATCTAGTATTACACATAGGCATGCACCAGTACTGATTTAGCACAGCCACTGCTGATTTTAAACCTATATCTCAAGTATCTGTCAATATTAAATTCTTATTACCACTGTTGGAATTGCAGAACATTTGTATGAAAACCTTGGATGTGGATTTGTTGTTTAAGTTTTGTCTTAATGTTTTCATACTTTGACTATGCTCAGTTACTTCAGCCACTCAGGAGTCAACACTGATTCTGTTCCATGTGATGGGAATCAGTCACATAGGTCATTCTTAAGCTTTGATTCTTATTTCCAAAAATGTACACGAGCCCATTTCACACATGCATTTCTGCATGCAAACTGAGCGCTGATCAAAAGAGAGTGGGTTGGGTTTAAATCTAAGCAGTCAAAACACCAGTAAGATCAACTTGGAAATGTACCTTTCCAAAGCTAACAAAATTATGTTTTTGTTTTTTGTAAAACATCCACAAAATGTATTTTATAAATTTTCTGCCTTCGAACTTTTACAGAAATCAAAAAATTGTGAATTTGGGCAAATTGAGAGTAACTTTATGTTCGCTGTCTCACAGATACCCGTATTATTAACAATAACAGTATCAGAAACACCTTGAATGACAACCTAAAGGTGTACTGTATATGGTAAATAAGCTAATAGGCTAATAATAGGAAAAAGATATAGAGAAAGAAAATTGATAATGGTGCACACTAAAACCTCAGCATTCATTCAAGTTGTGTCAGAAAAACGCTAAAGCCTCACACTATGACAGCAGGTCAGGAATCTACAACAGTGGTCTGTTAATGTATTTACATGGGAATTATGGTCATACTTAATAACTAACAGTAATACAAATGGCTTATGTCATTAGGTCTGCTAAAATTTTCCTACTAAAATGTTTTTACACAATTGTTTGTTTCTACAGTGTCAAACAGTGTAGGCTAAACACTAGCAACTATTAGGTTATTTCTGAAATTGCTCTATGACTGATTATTGTATTCTGTGTGCGTGATAATGTTTATAGCTATAAGTTTGAGAACATTACTACACTGAAATTTAAGCAGTTTAAGTGGAAATGGCCTTAATGTAAAAAAGCAGGTCACAAATTAATAAACAATTCATGCAATACTAAATTAAGCCTTAAACTTTGGCTCCATCATTACCAGCTACTGTGTTTTTCTTTATTACTTACCTTATTCTCACAATTCTATATAATCATAATGATGCATCATGAGGCTTAGTAACAAGTTATTCTAACTCTGCATTTGTACAGACAATATTTGTAAGTAATCAACAAATATTGGGGTACCTATGGGTATTGTGTGCATTAATAATCAAGGCTTAATTTACTCAAATATTTCTTAGATTTTTCTTTGGAATTCAAATTATATTTCAGTTGAAAATTTGGATTTTCCCAAACCCTTCACCATAGTGTACATTTTAAAAATGAGGATAGATTAAGATAAAAGATTGTAGGCTATTAAAGACAATATAAAAAAATGACAAAGGTCTCTTTGCCCAGCAGATGAGATTAAGATTTTGGTTGTGTTTATTGTAAAAAATATTCAGCAGACCACTGCTATAGGAGCTGCTCATACTGTTCATAATGTTCTTTACTAGGGTGTAAATTTTACTTGTGGACATAATCACTAAACAAGGCTGCTTGTGCTTGAGGTTGCATGAATCCACCATAGACAATTATGGATCCAGACACTGTGAGGGTGAAGGCTTTTTGGTTATGTTCTCCTGCTTCCTACAGTTTGGCGTCCTCCTCTCTGGAGGCTTTCTCTGTCTCGCCACTTTTGCCTACTGCACAGTAGACTGGCATCTGTCTCTTAATGATCACTTGCTGACATAGTGTCAGTGGAGGCTTGTGTGGGTGGGCCTGTTGCAGGTCAGGAGAAGGGGAGATTTGACCAGTCCCCTGCAGAAAGACACACAAAGCAGACACATGGTGAGTACAGAAGTTTAATATTACAGACTATGATCTTGTTTGATATTTTCTGTTGGTGTACAGTAGCTCATTAGTGATGCAGTAGCGATCCCGGGGCAGGTGTGCGCAGCTCGCCCCGATAACAGAATCAGCCGGGGATCGAACCTGGGTCGCTGCTGACACTACTCTCCACACGGGAGAGAAATAAAAAGAAAAAAGAACGAAAAGAAAACCTAAACTAACAAACAAAGAGAAACGAAACCAAAACCTAGAGGGAGAAACCCTCGGATGAGAAATAAACAGAAACTAGGCGGGAAAGAGCAACAGCCCTAAAGCTAAGGAACTACTTGAAGATTGACTAACTATTTTCCTTTCGAGACTCTCTCTCTTCTTTCACCCAAGACGCAGCCCAGAGACCAGGGCGACCAGGCTTCTTATAGCTGCTCTGGTTAGGGGCTGATTCACAGCTGATGTCGATGGATCCAGGGACCGGCACTCCCCCTAACGACCAAGCAGGGAAGCGCCGGCCAAAGGACAGAGGGGGGACCAGCACTCCCCCTAGTGGCCAAGCGGGGAAGCGCCAGCCTCTGTCCCTCCAAATGCTGTATTACTATTCAGACTAGTCGTGATACTTCTTTAATATTTGCGATCAAACATTCAGGTCTGCACTGTCCTCTTGATGTATGCCATATGTATGACCATGGTGAAGGATGGCTTATCAGCCTCTGTCAGTTTTTCCCCCACATCTCTGTAGAAAGAGCCTAAACTCTCTCTAATGTTTTTTCTTGCTTTCATTACATACAGTATCACACTCATAAACAAACATCACACTCATTGTATGTACGCTTTTGACCACAATTCCCTATGATCTAAATATAGTCACTTTAATAAGTGTTCATAGAGAACAACTAGCCAGTTTTTGTGACTGAAGCTGCTGTTATCTTTGCCTCAATAATGAGTATGTATTCAAAGAAACGAGAGCTTTTCATCTTGATAAAAAGTCAAGATCGCCTGGCCCTTCTCAGAGTTTTAGGATGTTAATTGCTAACTCCATCATGCATTACACCAAAAATGTTTCCCAATACCACATAGTGTCACACTGGCAAAACCATTAAAGTGGTTTGTTTTGCTTCTGAACTTTTTAACTAACTCACTTTATTATTTAATATTACTGGGTGTTATGTAAATGAAGAGTGATCTAATATGTCAAAAGTGTGCAAAGTTTGACTAAGGGGCTGATGAAATTGAGCAGTAAAAATGTCAGCGATATCCTATTGTGTCTTTGTCAAGTTACTGCTAGGACAGATGCAATTTTCCTTTTTTGTTCACCAGTCAGAAAATACAACTCGTGCATGTAATGACGCTATGGAGGCCTTACTGAACAGTCGGCAACATGCATGAATGAGTAGGAAACATATAGCTAACACCAGTCTCTCTTGTGGCAGTCCCATATTACTATAAAGCATTTACACTGAAAGATGTTAAAGACTAAATATTCTTTATTCAAATACATGTACCGGTATGTAGAAATTAGTACTAGTGGCAACCATACGTACAGAACGTACACTGAAATACAAATCTTTGTTGATGTAATATATATTTTATTAATGTCAAAATTATGCATATAGAGTTACATTTAAATCAAGTGAGGTTAATGCTTCTAATTTTAGAGGCTAATGCCTCTAAAAACTGCTGCATTGCATCGAACACCAGCAACAGTGTATAGGCTGAAGCTCTAGTACTTGTTTATAAATCATCATTTCCTTTCTCTTCCTTTTACATGTTTCATGTGTACCAATGTATGGCCCATTGCTTTACAATCACTGGCCAGTGTTGTTTAGCAATAGGATTCCACCATTTGCACCACTAGGGAGACTGTTGATATACGGTTGAATGACTGGCTGAATGTATAAATGAACGAATCAATAAGTGAATTCATTATTTCTTTTATAATAGTGTCTAATGCACTTACCCTTCTGAGGGAGATCAAGACAAAGACAGGAACACATAGCATTGGGGTGAGAGTGAGCAAGGCAGCTACTGTTGAACCCCAGCTTGGCACAAAGTCAGTGGATCCCACTGGATTGTTAGTGAAAAGATCATACAGAAGCGTGGCCTGAGAGAGAGATAGAAAGTGAGAGAAAGAGAGTGGAACAGTTAGCAAATTGGTGTTTGGACCTTAAAAAATATTTAAATTTATTCTACTGTATCTATAGTATGTGGATACTAGAATATCTGCCATTAATTAGTCTTTCAGCTGCTGGCCTGTAGACAGATCAACCACCATTTACATTGGGTGAGATTCTGTCAGTGAATTTATGTGGCAGCATTGATGCTACAACCATTTTAATTATTTTTTCCCTCATTAATCTACACTCAGTTCTTCATAATGACAAAGTCAAACCCTATTTTTAGATCGGCAGATCCTTTGACTTCATGGCTTGGTTTGTGCTCTGATATGCTCTGATATATCAGCTACAATCCCCTCTATACAGTGGCGTGTGCCTTCCCAAATCAAGTCCAATCAATTTAATGTGTCACAGATGGACTCCAATCAAAGTGTAAAAAAAATCTCAGCAGCGATCAAGAGAAATGTGATGCAGCTAAATTTCAAATGTTGATGCAAAATGTCTGAACACTTAGCTACGTGATTTCTTTTTAATAAATGTACAAAATTGTCTAAAATCTGTTTTGACTTTGTCGTTATTGTAACTAATTAATAAGGAAAATAGAATTTAAACGATTGTAGCATCAGGCTGTATCATAGCAAAATTGAAAAACGTGAAAGGGGTCTGAATACTTTTTGAAGCCATAGCATCAACACTATGCAACTCAAACATGCTTTAGCTCACTGGGTAAGTGAAACGTTAATGAATTTACCAATATTCTAATGATTGTGAAAACTAGGGTTGTCTACCATGAATGACATACAAAGAATGAGAAAGAGCAAGAGAATGAATCATCCGGGCATCAGAAAGTAGACAAAAAGTGGGAAGAAGAGAGTGAAATTGTGACTCACTCCACAGATGAATGGGGTGATGAAGAGCCAGCAATACTTCAGCACAGGCATGGGAGGGTATCCTATCATGTCCTCGATGTTGTCATAGAAACGGTCTGCACCTGCAGTGCCATCCTGCTTATTAATCTCCTTTATTTCCCTCATTTTAGTTCATCAGAATTAGTCATCTCATTCCATTCAATTAGAAAGGCACACAGCATTTTGATAGCCAACCGCTTGAAACATTACCTCAGGCCACTCTGGACTGAGCTGCATCGACTCCCTCCCACCTGACCATTTCTGACAACCTGACTCTGACTTCACCAAGTCTTTTAAATTCAAAAGCCAGATTCCTTAACCGAAGCCTAAGTCTAAGGTTAAATAGACTTTTAATGCTAACCCACTCAAGGCTTACAATTTTAGACCAAGATTAGGCTAAATCCATGTCAAGCCACTGCTCAAGAATCTACTGTACACCTCATACGGCATTTTTGAATTCATTAGCTTTGTGGATGGATAAAATATCAGCACTTTAATCTAGAACTTACCATACACCCAGGCAATGACAATAGTTTCAAAGCAGGCGATATACAGCAGGTTTGTTCCGCTGGGGCCGTACGTGTCCATCAGCTTAAAAAGGTGAATCCCACCCTAAGAGATGAACAAGGGGACACAGTGATGTGACATGAGCCTATGCTCAAAGTTATAAACCGTTCCATCACGCTCCTCTCATTCTCTTTGGTCTTTGAATAATCTTTTTATTTTTTTAAAAATATTTAGATTTTATAAATAGCTTAGAAAAAAAGACTTTTTAGTTTCTCAATATGTCAGATGTAACAGCCAAGACAATTTTGGTGTCTAACATTTGCATTTTCAGTTTTTCACTTGAGCTACAGGTCTAATGTTGCGGTGGAAGTACAATGCTAATACATAATTATCTTGTATGACTAAATCAATCACATAGCTTATTGGGTTTTCAAATAATCTTGGGATTTCTGGCAGCGTTTAACACATAGTTTTTCTGTAAGAAATATTGTCATATAGTTAATACTGTAGCAGCAGTCTTTTATCTGGTAAAAGTTCCTGGAAAATTCCTGGAAAAGTAAGGGAAATGCAATACAAATGAAAATCTATTATGTAATGGACAAAATGACTTAAAAAAACTGTTTTTACTAACCAATTTGTTTTCTGTAAGTAGTACAAATGAATTTCAGGTCTGTATCACACTGTAGCATATGCAAAATGAGGCCTGGCTTTGTCGTGCTGAAATAGGTCAGTGATACATGCACACATATGCAAGTGACCCATGCCGTGGGCGCTTATGCACTCCAATACCATGACAGTCTTTCACACATAACAGTCTAGATGGTCAATTTTATCTTTTGCATGGAGGACCCAAATGCAGTTTTGTTCTGGTAAACAAGCTGAAACATGGACATAACTGACAACAGCATAAACATTTGCTGTATTTTGGTTCATCTGAGATTAGCTAGACCCCAGGGATCTCAGGGCGCATTTATTGATTTAGTGGCGAATTATTTAACACAGTTTTCCAAAGAATACCCAAGTCCACATGCCTCCAATTATCAGAATTATTAGCATGACAGTTTCTTATGTTGTGCCTTCGGAGGGCTTGAAGTTAACTAACATTTAATGGTGATTTTCAGCTCTTCCCTACACATTTATCTAGATTCCCTGAATCCTTTCACATTATTAGGAACTGTTGATGGTAAAAGACATACATGCCTTCTAATCCTGCATTAATAAATCTTGTTTTTAACTGACTGATATTTCCTTTGCCACAAAGTGTTTAACCATAAGCCATCTTTACCTGCAAAGACTGTGCCTTCGGTATACAACCAATCATGATACCCTGACCTGTTATTTTATAAATGTAACAAAACACGAATTTGAATAAGTTAAACAGTAAATTTCTTTTATTTTGATCACTATTTTATTTTGATTTTTGATTACTATATAATATATTGGTTAAATAAAGGTCAATAAGAATTTAGAAATAGCAGATTTTTGTTTTTATGGCAAAAGGAAATGGGGAATGGTTGTTGCAGGTTAAAATGTGAAAAACAGCATTACTAATCCACTTGCTGTTCTCTGGGACAAGTATGTGATGCAGGTGCACACTATTCATTATTGAGTAATTAGCATTTATTACCTAATAGCAGCATTAGCTTTGTGGCTCCAGTGCAATACCACTATAATAACCCCCACACACACTCTGTCTCGCTCTCTCTGTACCTTAGTGACAAGAGGAAGTCCCAGCAGGAAGCAAACAATAGCGATGACCAGAACTAGAATCTCTCTGCGCCTTGGCTTCCTCAGAACTCCAGGGAACACATCTGTGAGTGCTGTGGCCAGGCTTTCCACACACACAAACTGAAACACACACAGTAAATTTATATTGCAATGTTTTTTAATACAATATGAAAGCATTATATTCACAATGTTATTATTTCATAATACATTTATACACCTTGTGATATGTGCCCAGTAATACATGGACACTCAGAAAGTGAATATACCTGGCTGTCCAAACCCAGAAACAGGATCATTAGGAAGAAAAGGAAAGACCAGAACTGAGGTTGTGGTAACAGAGACAAGGCTTTGGGGTAAGCTATAAAAGCAAGGCCAGGACCTGTAAGACAGTTCAGTTCATTAAAAAATGCAATTTCAGGAGAGATATTTAACTGTATAATTAATTGAGAACTGCTTTTAATGTAATATTACATTTTTACTGCTATTTCTTTAACATAGATGAGAGCAGGGCACAACCCAACACAGGGTAATAGCAGCATACTGTAACATGGTCAAATGAAACATATTTAAACAGATTAAAGTACAATTCCCCTTGACATCTGCTTTTGTACCATTTAAACTTTATGCCTACATTATGTAATATAAAACATGCACCATTTTAGGTGAAGCACAGGCTGGAGTATAGTTACTGTAGGGGTGAAGCCCCTACAAAAAAAAGAATGACACAAGTAAAACACTGAAGTCATTAGATCAACCCTTCTTCTTTTATGGCTACACAGTGCAGATCTGACTCTTGTTTGACCGTTGCACATTCCTACATAGTGCACGGATACAAGTCCCAACCAGGGCAACACTGAGATACACTTGAGCAAAATACTGTCCACACCACACTGCTGTAGATAGCTGCCTGCTGCACCACATGCGCATGTGTGGAGGGGTAAATGCAGATGGGTTAAATTTTGTGACTTCTTCAGTTGCCCTGTTCAAATGATGAACTTCAAAAGTGCTCTTCTGTCAGTTAATACTGACCTCTACTGACCAGGAGCACCACACAAGCCTTGCTATTTCAGAGATGCTCTGACCTAGTCAGCTAGACTGCTCATTTCTCCCACATCCACACGTCTACTATAAGAACCAACCGTTTGCCTATGTACTGTATTCTGAAATCTACAGTTGTAAGAAGATAATCACATCTGTAAGTGGTCATAATGTTTTGGCTTTTCTTTGTATAGTTTAATTCATTAAGGCTGGAACGTATCTGGCTCAGGCAACCTGAATTAGAAATAAATAAAAGAATTTTGCAAGACTTTTAATGACTGTAACTACTAGCACTTGTGTGTCTTTCAGTTTAATTATTTTCAATGTGTGTTTTAATTTATAGATCTGTGGTTTACTTGTATATAGAAATGAGTAAGACTGTCAGTGCTGCCAAGAAGTAATAAAGAGATTACATTAGCTTCACACTATTGAACAGAAAGTCAGGAGCAAGGACTCATGTATAGGCTTGAGGCGCCCTCTGGTAGTGAAGCTAATGTATTACAGGATAAACATTCCCATTCCACACAATTGCTGCATTCCATACAATTTCTGACCTCTTACTGGAAAACTTACAATTGAACACCATTAAAGTCAAAGTGAATGCTTATTAATCCATCTACCTCTGGATTTACAAACATGTTATGTGTTAGAAGCAGTTGTCTACCATGACACAACAATGGCAGCACACACTGGTGCATACAGTGTAATTGGGAAATAATTCTAATTAAAATATTAGTAGAATCATATATTAAAAGTTTTTTTTGCATTTAAATGAACATTGCCAGTGTTATTAGGTAGCTGGTTGTGTTAAACAACAACCGTCCATACATTTTCCCAAAAAACATGTTTATCACCAGGTTGGAGGTTGGGAATTAGACATTAAAATTCAGAAATTCCAACCTCAGACCTTGATAGGAATGCAGCGTTGGCTCATTTTCAAAAAATCGTCCTAACAAAACCTTGTATCTCAGAAATGGGGACTTCAGGATGAGGGAAAGTAGTTTGTAATCTTTATAACTGAAAATGTAACAAGATTTGTATCTTAAAATGTTCTTGGTTGTTCCATTTATCATGAAGTATTTACACAGTGTAAAAGTTGTCGACATTTTCAGTGCTTATAAAAACGTCACAATGTTTAATATGACAGTAACATTAAGGTACTGTAATATAAATGTCTACCTGAACGCACTATGTCCTCCATAGGCAAGCTCAGCTCGTGAGACATGTAGCCAAGAATAGAGAAGACAGCGAACCCAGCAAAGATACTGGTGCCACTGTTCAAAGCGCAGAGAGCAATGCAGTCTCTGTGGGGCACAGAAGATACAAAATGCACAGTTTGCTAGTTCAGACCATTGTCAGTATATGGTTGGGCTGTAGATTTTCCCACCACCAGTCCCTCAAAAAAAAAAGTATGTTTTGATGGAAATTTACATGGTGTTAGTTTTTAAGGAGAAGTTTCAATCATGTCCATTTTCCCAAACTTTAGTCATTTGTTAAATGTTAAAATAAAATGTTTTGTTAAATAAAAACACGCATAAAGAGAAACACATCGAGGAAGAGAATAACTGACTTGTAGCAGTTGTTGTTGTATTTGTTATAGCTGCCCAGTGCAGTAAGAACACCTTGACACACCGCATAGGAAAAAAACACCTGGGTCCCTGCATCACGCCAAACCTGGAAAAGGAGGGATAGAACAGTCAGTAAAACAAAAACACTGTGGCATTGAAACGACGCTCAGTCGTGCCATTATACCACCACCAGCCTGAACTGGCAGGATGTTCGCATGCTTTCATGTTGCTTACTTCAAGTGCTGACCCTACCATCTAAATGTCTCAGCTGAAATTAAGACTCATCAGACCAGGCAACGTTTTCTGACTGTTCACTGTAAACCCTAGAGATGGTTGTGCATTTAAATCCCAGTAGCTCAGCATTTTGTGAAATACTCAGATCAGCCCATGTTCAAAGTCACTTAGCAATTTGTGTTAACAAGCAATTAATAAAGTGTCCCATGAGTGTATATAAGACATTACGCTGTTCACCACGATATCTCAACATTTGAAAGTCTGTTATTCCTTGATAATAACCCCCTGAAGAAATGAATAACACCTGCCACTAAAAACAGGTTTTGAGCTTCTGAGTCCGTTCACAATACTGCACATCGATATTTAGCAATTTAGGGATTTCTTATTCCTTTAGACAATAAGTAACCCTTTTGAGCACAGCTGTAAGGAAAAGTAATAACTAGCATAGAAGGAAAGAGGAAGACTTGCATGAGGAAGATACAAGAAATTACACTGATTTGCAGTTAACTATACATTATCCCTTAAACATGAAAAAATACTCATGAGTATGTTTGTGCGTGGATATATGGATATGGAGCATGTGTGGATATACTGTAGACAGGCACTCTGTGTTTCGTCCTCTTCCTCACAGGCACTGTAATGCTGAGTATGTGTGAGAGTGTGTAGAGCAGCTCTTCCCTCAGGCCACAGCCCAGGTCAATGCTACATCTGCTTAGCATTAGCAGTACTGCACAGCTGGCAGCCTCCCATCCCCTCCTATTAGCCTGCTCATCACAGCTTCCTCTGTGTGTCAGTATGAGTATTAAGCACTTAGTGGGGACAAGAGTCAATAATAATTTATAATAATTTATTCCACAGGTCCAGTTGTCCAAGTGCTCAGCACTCCCTGACCGCTCTGTCTCACTTTGTTTCTCTCTCTCTCTCTCTCTCTCTCTCTCTCTCTCTCTCTCTCTCTCTCTCGCTCTC
>JBBIGC010017253.1:0-12876 GCA_037576955.1 Lepidarchus adonis | reverse complement strand
ACTCATCTACACAATAACTCCCTCCATCAGACTCTTTAACTCCTCCCACTGTCACTCATCCACACAATAACTCCCTCACTGCACAGAATATAACAATATTACCTGCTGCTTCCTCACCAGCCTCAATGTGCAATAATACTCACTACCAGACTGGACATACGGTGCAATATCAATACTACTAGCCTTACTATTATTAATTCTATTTATCTTATTTTATTGTATTTATTAAAAGTACAGTTTCTATACTAGTATTTAATTCTTATATCACCCTAGTTTTACCAGTAGCTATACCTTACCTTTCTATTTGCATCCTACTCTGTATGTTATGTCTAATTGTCTCAATGTGCAGTCGCTGCATAAGCAATTTCCTCCGGGACAATAGTCTTTCTGATTCTGATTCTGATGGGCCCAGCTTATATTCATTAGTATCAGTGAAGCAGGACAGCAAACCCTGGTCCTGGGACAATGATGCTGATGCAGGGAGTCATGGCTTCTCACCAGCCCTTGTAGTTGTGAATTCAACATAACATTGTCCAATTATTGTATCAAATTAACAAACTAAATCAATTATACAGTATGTGCCCTTTCAATAGTGATTTCATCATTAGAACATTGCTGTAAAAATGTATATGATCCTTCTAATATGTCAATATTATGTACACACCTTTTGTGGGAATTCTGATGGCTCTCAACTCCTCTGATTTGGCCTGCCTGGAAAAACACATTGAAAAGTTAGGAAATGAGCTTTGTTGCAACATTTACATTTTTAAAAAAAACTCAATTGAATACAACCCAGGTCCTGAAAAATTTAAACAAACCAGGCTGCACTCAACTTATACCCAGCCTGAAATCCTGTCATACTCAGCTTGGATTGCACATCCACTAGGCCATGTTTCAAACCACACCCATCTAACTGTAATCTACATCACTGCACTGCAAACCTGTCACGCTAGTCACACACTCCTGGTACATTAACACACATACATATACAGCACCTGACTGAAGATGTGTACATACATGCGCTTGATGTCAGAGAAAGAATAGACTGTTTCTGCGTAGAGCCAGTCCACATCCTTTCCCTGTGGGGCTTCTTCAGGCTTCCCCTCCTCCACCTCCTCCACCTCTCTGAAAACCAAGCAATTCAGTTAACACATGACTCAACAAAATAGAAAAGCCCTCTGAAATTCTCATTTTTTTAATTCATCAATACATTCTGAGGTTTATTTGACAATAAAATATGAAATGTTCAATTACTGTTTATTGTGGAGACTTCCCCTCCCTCCCACTGCACAACTGTATAGAACCTGTTTACATACAACATTAAAGTTTTACATTTCCAAAAAGTGAGGAAAATGTGACTTTTGATTTTTATAGGCTTGTTAATTGGCAACAAAGAATAAACTAATAAATAAACTAGCCTCAAAAGTTAACAAAAATTGTCTTTTGCTTTGAGTTTATTTGAACTTTTATATTCCAAACTTAAAGTGAGTGTGGTGCTGTGAACCTGAAAGAGATGAGGCTGGTGTAGCAGAGAGGAGGGACAAACAGAGTGAGTATGAGTTTCCAGGCCTCGGTTCCTCTGTCCATATCACCCCACCAGATCTGGGACAACAAAGTCTGAAACACACACACACACACACACAGCTTAAAGCAGTGCTTCAACAAATGAACCCAAATAAAATCAAAACATTTACACAAGGGATAATGTATGTGAGACAGGATTTATTTTCCCATAATGGCCGAACATTATCTCCCACAACAATACATCAGTTATCATGACTTAATAATTCAAAGACTCACTCATTTAGCCATGGATATTTGTATGATTTCCACAATCTCTTGATTTATTATTGTTAATAAATTAATAAACTGCTATTGATAAATTAATTATTCAACAAGTGAATTGCAAACAGGAAATCTACGGACTGAACATTATGGGCTAATGTACTGAGGTACTCTGCAAAGCAGTCTGAACTAATGAATAGCAAAAATACACAGTAGCCTATATGTGGGAACAAAACGCAGAACCAAATTTCAGTACAAGTGAAAGTTCCCTCCAGAACCCTTAATCTTGAATCCATTAACATATTAGCACAAAGCATTGCTAAGCTTATCTGAGTTAGGGTTAAACATTAAACTAATAATCTTTCAGCTACTTTACTAAATGACCTTTTCGTGTTCCCAATGTCAACCGAAGGTCGCAGGTTCAAGTCCCAGACCTGGCACCACCAAGAGAACCCTTGAGCAACGGACCGTCCCCACCTCACTGCTCCCCGGACGCTCTCTGGCTGTAGCTACTACCCCTCCCTGCTTCCAAGTGTGCTGTTTGTGAAGACGCTCTAAATGTGGAAATCTAGTAAAAAGGACAAACTAAACATCTCCTAATGCACATTTTTCTAATGCACATATAATGCTAATGCATTTATATTGTACTTTTAAATGTGTTTTTCAGCTTTAAAGAGCTTTGTTGTGACCCGAACCATGACTTCTGGTATAATCATGGACCAGAATCTCAGTTTCAGTGATTATATCAAATCTATAATTACAGTGTTCTTCTATTTCAGGAACAAGTTAAGGTTAGAGATTTGTGTCAAAGCAGGATTTAGAGAAACTTTTCATCCCTTTATATCCTGCAATGCTTTATTCATTCTCCCCAAAAGACCAGCTACAGCTGATCCAAAACCCTGCTGCTAGAATTCTTACTAAAACCAAGAAAAGAGAGACGTTTCTCCAGTCCTCAAATCTCTACACTGGCTTCCAATCAACTACAGAACGGAGTTCAAAGTTCTACTCTTTGTGAATAAGTCAGTCAATGGTTTGGGACCAAAATCTCTCTGCTATGTTTGAAGGTCTCTTAGATCAGCGGGGGCTGATCAGCTAGTGGAGCCATAACTAAACAGGGTTTAGTTATTATGCTGCCCCCCAGTGGGAGATGAGATTGCCAGATTCTGAAGGTATCCAGAGAAATCTGATTATACATGGGGTCCTTGACTTACAACGTACTGGACTTACTATGATTTGTGGTTACAACACTGCATCCCCCTTTTTATGATGTGAAAGTGAAAGTACACTCTAAGTAAATCTCTGTAAAATGCTCAGAAAAGGTCATGGCTGCACTGTTATTAGTTATAGCTATAAGCATGTCCAACAGACAGCAGGCTGACCTGCACACCATCATGGCTGAAGAAGTGGCGAGCATCTGCCTCCATGGCCATCTTCAGACAAGTGGTCCCTCGCCACACTGCAGACTTCTTCTTCAGGAGCACAAAGGATCGACTCTCGCTGCTCTGGTAGCACTTGCTGAACACACCTGTGGTTGAAGACAAAGGCACAAGTGTGACATCAACTGAAAGAGAGAGTGAACTGTCCACTGACAAACTGATAACATACCATGGGCCAAGTCCTCAAACCTCTGGGCCAGTTCTTTCATGGAGTGCTTGGTCTCAGTCTCATTCTCCAGCTTGCAGAGTTCTCTCAGCACCTTACACCCACTCAGAGCACTCAACACGGACTCTGTTGTCTGACAGGGGGTAGAGAAAGAGAAAGAGATGGAGAGAGAATTAGATCATTTAACATTTAACGTAACAAACACAGTCAAACCCTGTTAGCTCGCCTCTATTGTTCTGGGCAAGAGGTGAGGTGGTGAACTATCGAAACTGAAAAATTTGCTTTGAAAGCAAATTTCCACAATATATATTTACACTACTCACAATAAGTGAAGTGAAAGTGATTTTCTGTCATTGTGAACACAGTGCACCACAACGAAATTTGTCCTCTGCATTTAACCCATCACACATGCACACATGGAGCAGCGGGCAGCGGGCAGCTATCAACAGCGCCCGGGGAGCAGTGAAGTGGGGACGGTACTTTGCTCAAGGATACCTCAGTGGTGCCCGGGCTGGGACTTGAACCTGCAACCTTCTGATCTCAGGGGCACCACTGATCTCCTAACCACTAGGCCACCACTGCTATGGGGTCCTCACTTCACTGCTCCTGTGCTGTTGATAGCTTCTCGCTGCTCCACGTGTGCACGTGTGATAGGATAAATGCAGAAGACACATTTCGTTGTGTTGCACTGTGTACTGTGGTGTGATAAGACCAGAACCACCAGTCTGTCAGTGTAATGTTACCATTTCCCAGAAATACACTGCCATCTCGCTGCGGTTCTGCAGCACAGCCCAGATGAAGAGAGATGCCCAGGGATAAAAGCACCTACTCGCCCTATATTCTGCACCGTCCTGCAAGACCATCATCAGTTTCTAAAGAACAAAATGGAAACAAGTTGTAACTCAATTGAAAAAAGACATTATTCAGCAATGAGGCCAGAGAAAAGCGTTACATAATTGCATTAAAGAAATACCAAATGCAAGTATTTAACGTAGTAAGTGAACACAATGTTTCAGAACATGGTGTTCATTTAGTCCACTTATGATAGCTAAGCTACAAAAACAAAGTTTAAATTCTGTTCTTCTGATGTTCTTGGGTTTCTCAATTTGAACAAAACAGTGAATAATTTGACATTTTTTTGCTAAACTCTAAATATTGGTGACAAAGCAAAAACAAACTGCAGTACCCTAACAATTTTCTTTTTGGAGGTAATACCCTCAAGACCCAAACATTCGATGTAGAATGGCTCACACACATCACCTAGCAGGTCCTCCAGGAGCAGAGATACCTAGGAGACATCCGAACAAGATGTCAAGTGTAAGAATGTAAGAATGGGCTCAACTGTCAACTGGTCATATTTCTATGCTCTGTCCTCACCTCATAGAGGGTTAGTCCTTTGGCTGGATTGGAGGTTTGGTTTAATGAATCAGTAATAGGGCGCGTAGTGGACACACTGGACAAAACATGACGCTCTGCGAGGCGACGCTGGAGCAGAGTGAAGGCCAGAGAGCTGTCTGAGATGGAGCGATAGAGATCCTCCAGTCGACCGTATGTCAGGTAGTCCAGCACATTCAGGCCATTTTCAGTGAAGAGACGAACAAATTGGGGTTTGTCATTTACCAGCGCATCAGTCATGAAGTTCTCCAGGTCCTCATTCTATTAAGTAGACATAATCTTCATTTACACATGAACAGTAATGGTAATAGCTGCTCATTGAAGAAATAAATCACCAAAACATAATTGATCATAAGCTAAGGTGTGTTTAGGTCTTAAATTATGCAGTGGTACCCTTAACTACATCACACAGCAAAAACACAGTATTTGAACATGTTTGACTTTTTTAATGTTTATATGTTGATAAATAAAAAAATAATTAACCACTAGGCAAAATTATGTTCTATTGTTTAGTTATGATCATAAATATAGCCAAAAAAATGGTGATTTTTAAGTGAACTCCATGATCACTTAATCCATTAACCACCACTATAAAGAAATCAGAATCAGTAAGTTTCTATACCATTACCATTTCTGAATGACTTTGTTTACATCTCGGCCACGAAATTATGGGAAACTATAAATATTTGCTAAAGATGTTAAAACATTATGACGTTATAAATAAAGACACTGCAATAACATTACAACCCACAACTACAACTACACTACAACTCAGAAGCAGAAACATCATTTTCCATGAGTCCTACCTTCCACTGAATGTCTCCAGTGAACAGCTCACTCCTAGCAATGTCCACTCTGTTCCAGGTCACAGCCAACTTCAGTTCCTCTGTGGAGCTAGCATCGATTGAAAGGCGCTTCTTATTGGCTATCACACACAAACACAAACACACACACACTTTACACCATGTTACATGGCTTGAGGAATTCAAGTAGATTAATATTCATAGAGCTTACCCCTGACTAGAGCCTTCAGCAACACAGTGTCAAAGTCATCTGGAGCCTCTTGCTCTCCATGGTAGATGGATATCAGGTCTTTGCTCTGATAAATATTGAGAACCTGTTGGAATCAGACAAAGCTACAGTGAAGTGACTGAGAAATACCATCCACAGGCTCTAAAACGAGTCCAGTCCTGCAGACATCTGGGATACGTCTGGGCAGACAGACTGTTTAAACCCGTACAAAATGTTCCTTTAAGGCAACAACTTTTTCTTTCAGTAGAGATTAATTTAAAGGAATAGATCGTACATGCCCCAGATGTTGTCCATCAACCAAGGCCTCATTCCACTTCTTTAGTTCAGCACTTAAAGCACTCAAATCTTTTCCATAAATAAAACCCTAGAACTTCCTTTAATCACCTGTAAATTTCATCTTGTTCTTCAGTAAGTTGTTGTAAAACAAACCGTGTCGTGTAAAAAACTAGTATCTCACTGTGAGATTGAATGACATGACCAAATATTTGATCATGAACATCCAAGGAAAAATTAGAGTAGGAGAATAAAGAGAGAATTCCTAGGAAACTGCAGCATATGCGGCTGTGAGTGAATTATTTTGCATCTTTAAATTTAAAGTTGCACTGAAGAAGCAGAAGTCTTTGCTCATTTTCTCAATAGATCTTCTCTACCCTCTGATTTTTAGGATTACCTTGTCTATCATCTTATCCATGTCAGGTTCAGAGGAGATGTGTTTCAACACTCTCTCGGCCACTCTGTCTCTGAGGTCTGTTTTGGTCGCTGCCTCGCCCTCCCCCTCCGCTGGCAGAACAGGGTTGGCAGAGACATTCTCCAGGACGTCGCTCACCAGGTCAGCCAGCCCACCTGACCCAGCCAGGATCAGCCAGGGGATGCACATCTTCAAGGAGATGTCCAGCCTCTGAGGTGAAGGTAAAGAGAGTGTACTAAAATGAGTGTGAAAGCAGCAGTGATGCTCTGCATAGTACAGAAAAAAATGTTAAACAGTTTTATTCTTCGTTTGGCTACGATATGTAGCGAACAGGTAACAAAAGCTTAAAATCTCCCCACTTAGCACAGTACAAACTGCAAGCCTAACTCACACACTTCATTATCACTTATTAGCAGCTGCTAATGAACTGCACAATGGGTTTTGGTGAATCTACAGATCTACTGGATTTCACTGAAAGGTTTAACACATGTCTAGGCTGCCCAGTCTTGGCAAAGGTGATCTTCAGACCAAGTTTCACCAATGTTATCAGATGGATTTTTGTTTTTTAAAATAATTTAATTAAAATACAGCAGTGACTCTGCTAAACAGAAAGAGAGACCACAGCAAAGGTTTGACACTGTGTTTCCCACACAAACACTTTAATATACTTGGATGTGCCTGCCCAAGTAAACACTTCCAGTTGAGATTGATGCAAACTGCTACTTATTAACTCATGGAAAATTTCCACTTGCTTTCTCTCCTGCTCAGTCTATGATCACCAGAAGGGTGAACTTATGCTATGTGTTAACTTACTAACTTAAGCTCTGCACAGAAACAATGAGAGATGGGGTAGACCACACCTACATCTAAGATGGTCGCTTGAAATTTTGTGTTCCCCAACAGTTTTGTAAAATAACCCTAAAAATACAGATATTCATAAAGTAAAGGATTTGGTTAAAAATGGAGAACAGGGTAACCACAAGAAGTAAAACTACATTTACAATTTACAAATACAGAAAATCAGAATCAGAATCGTGTTTATTGGCCAAATATGTGAGTAAATACAAGGAATTTGATTCCGGTAGATGGCGTCTCTCAAGCACAACAGTAAAAAGGAAAACAACAAAAATGTAAATATACAATGAAAAGAATACTGAAAACATATAATATACAATAGTATACAATCTACAGTCTACAGTAACAGTATGTGATATGGATTTATATTTATAAATATGAGATAAGTGTCAACTTATATTGTTATATATATATATATATATTATATATGTTAACACTTATATTTATAAATAGAAATATAAAGTATTTTAGAACATATAAAATATGCATATACTATTTATCATTATAAATATAAATATATGTTTGAATATACATGTGTATATACATGTGTATAAATGGACAATCAACAAGAGTAGCAAGGTGGATAAAGCGGAAGACGCAAACCAGCAAACTTAAGCTGGAAACTCACAGAAATCAAACAAAAACTATGTAGAACAAACAACAGATTAGAAAAGGCAGAAAAGCAAACTGACAAAGCAGAAATCACAATAATGGCAGCAGCACCTGTACTAAAATGGTTCCTACAGTGTCAAATTAGCCAAGAAGAATGGGCACATGGGAAAATATCAGAACTTATGACATACCAGGAGGTAGAAGGCAACAAGATTATTGATTTCTTAGAAAACCTAATTAAGGTTCACTGGAATTTCCTCAAGACAAAGAACTCAGATTCAAAAGGGGATGTCACAGCCTCCAAAAAGGTGACCACAGGGCAAATCAGAAACCTCAGATGACTGCAAAGGTTAAAAGGATGGTGAAAGCCAGAGTTGTTGCTTTCAGAGCTGGAGACAGGGAAGCCCTTAGAGCAGCATGAGCCAACTTGGCTAGAGCAGTCAAAAAGCCCAAGCAGGCATAGATCCATAGAATACACTGGCATTTTCAGAATACCAGGAACACAGGGAGCATGTGAAGGGGCATTCAAGGGGACTAGTCATGAGCCACATCAGAGCTGCCCTTTCAAATCACTGGACCAGTTTGCAAATAAAAGTTCATCTCTTTCTGCGCCAACCTTCTGCACTCACGAACACACCTGAAGAAGAAAAACTCACATAAGGATGTCGTTCACTGACATCAGCTTGAAATTAAATACCTCCCTCCCTCAAAGATTGTCCAGCAAGCTGAGCAGGCGGGGTAAAAAAAAAAAATCACCCTCCGTGTGAACTGGAGACTAGATTTCCTCATGCAGAGGCCTCAGTCAGTAAACATCAGAACAGAATTTCCAGCACCATCACACTAAGCACAAGAGCTGAAGTTTGTGTCCTATGCTCTCTTCTCCTCATGCTGATGACCCACGACTCGGTAGCAAGATTCAGCTTCAGCCAGGTACTCAAGTTTGCAGACATGACGACTGTGATGGGCCTCATCATGAACAATGACATCATTTACCTGGAGGGGGTGGCAAATGCGGCTGCATGGTGTAGGAACAACAATCTCTGATGAGATGATCATTGACTTGAAATAGCAACACTACTCGTCCACTTATGGCCATTAACTACAGCCATGGAGACTGTTAAAACACCAAATCCTGAATGACCTCATTGTTTAAGACATCTCCCAAACCCTGGTATAGAAGCCTCCGTTCAGGCTTCACCAGACTGTACAATAGCTTTATACCTCAAGCTACCATGACTCAAGAGTGAGGGTTAGGGTTAGAATTACAGTCAAACCTCGTTATCTCACCAACCTCACCTCTCGCCATGAAAGGCTAAAGGACAGATTTCCTTCAATGTTATTTACCTCGCTAAGCCGCCAACCTCTCACCGTTGCCACAACGTGCAATGTGTCCGGTGTATGAATTTCTCCATGCATAGCTCACCAAACTCGGGCCGTGTTCACACTGAACGTAGCCTAGAACACGGTCAGTTGGCTACTGCTGCTACTGAACCACAACAGCTGTACTGCATTACCCAGAACTCTGCTAACCCGTACCCAACTGCAGGCAGAGTAGGAGAAAGATTGGGGAGACTCACTCACCTGCAATGCCGATAAGGAGAGCAGGGGGAGCACGTGCAGAGCCGGGGAAAGGCAGAGCTAGCAGGCAGAGCTAGCAGGCATAGGCTAGCGGGCAGCGGCTAGGGGGCAGGGGCAGAGACCAGCAACACAGGTGTGTGAAGATCTCGGACATGAAAGTGTCCCATGGCATCAAGAAAAGTGTCCTTCAGTGTCTGCAAGCAGCCTGAGTAAGTGGCAATGCAAACAGCATCAGGCAGCTACGGCTACTGAGCATAAGAACAATAGCAAGAACTAAACAAACTTGCTCAGAAGTGTGTTACCCAGTCCAAAGTGAAGGGAACAGTGGCAGCATATGTCCATATACGTAGTGAAAACAGAAAAGTTAATCCAGTAGATGGCAAACACTGAGAGAACAAACTTACAAAAACAAAACAGCAAACGCCAGTGGAAAACAGCGACGAGACCCTTCTTTGTTTTTGAGTAGCCTCGATTATTACGTTTGTATACAAGTTTGGGAATTGGACCTAAAATATCTGGTAAACAAAAGCTGCATTCTCTGACTGGTGAGCAAAAAAAGGAAATTTGCATCCGTCACAGCAGCAGGATAACGCTGACATTTTTACTGCTCAATTTCATTTCAGCCTGTTAAGAATGGAGTACAACATTAACATATTCTTACATCATTACTCTTTTACTTTGAGCTTTATTATTACTTTTATTTAAAAGCTTTAATTTTATTGTAAAAATCTATCAAAGAAACAGGTTGTAAAAAAAATGGGTTTTGCCAACCGCACTCTCGCCAAGTTTAGGGCCCAGACCAATTGCTAACGGGGTTTGACTATATAAAAACACTTTGTTTTTAACAACGGCCTGTCCAGTGGGCTCCCTATTAAAAATGACACAATCTGCACTTTATTTCAACTATCTTATGTTTACTGCCAACGGGCACACCAAGTATGCTCTTAATATACTGTACACTACCTAAAATGTAACTATTGCATTAGAACACCTACTTAAAGTGCAAAATAAATACTCTAGCATCACTTCACTGAAATACTGTCACATGGAAAAGTCAGGACAACCCATGAAATATTTATTTCTTTATCAAGAAACTGGTTTATTGCAGGTAAACAGCAGTGATTAACTTTATTTTATTCATTAAACCAAAGATAAACAAAAATGTGCATGCTGAATAATAAGTTAGCACACCCTACCCCCTAATAATGAGTGTTGCCCCTTTGGCTGAAATAACTGCAGTGAGACACTTCTTGTAGCATCTACCATCTCTGACATCAGTCTGAGGACAGTTTGCTCAACTCCTCAATGCAGAATTCTTTAAGCTGTGAGATGTTTGAGAGGTTTCCTGCATGTAAAGCCCGGTTCAAGTTGCCCCACAGCATCTGAATGGGTTTAAAATCAGGGCTTTGACTCGGCTTCTCCAGGATTCTCCATCTCTGTTCAGCCTTCAGTCCTTGGTGGATTTACTGGTTTGTTTTGGGTCATTGTTGTGTTGCATATAGTACTGCTTCAGCTTTAATGTTCTTACAAATGTTCTTACACATGTTCCTCGAGCTCCCTCTGATATACGGTAGAATTCATGGTGGATTCTATGATGGTGAGATGCCCAGGTCCTACTGCAGCAAAGCATCGACAGAGTTTTTTGTCCCAGGAATGCTGTATTTGGTTCTCGAATGTTCTCGCATGCATGTTCTCGGTTCTGGTGTCCGAATAATAAAATTTTAGATTCATTATTACAGAAGTCCTGCTCTTTGTCTACATTCCCTCTGGCAAATTTCAATCTGGCCTTGATGTTTCTCTAGAAGGTTTCCTCCTTGCACACCTTCCATGCAAGTTGCACATCACTCTCATATCAACAATAGCGGATACTGCTGTAGGTCTCGTGATCTTTTAGCAAATTGTGGTCTGCTCTCAGGGTGAACTTTTTTTGATGTCCAGACCTGGGCATGTTGCAAGTTGTTTTGGAAGTCCTCCACCTGTAGACTATTTACTGGACAGTGTAATGACTGATTTGAGATTTTTATAAATCCCTTACCAGACTTTATAAGCTGCTACAATCTTCTTTCTGAAGTCAGCGCTTTTGATCTAACCATGGTGTTCTTGTCACGATGTTTGACGGAAGGACACAAAATGCAGGAGGTTTTGCAAACAAAAGAACAGACTTTAATAAGTCAAAAAACATGAACACAACCATGGACTTGACGTGACAAAGAAACCGCAACAACAACATTTACCCACACCTGAGCTGAGCTGAGAGAAGCTTCTTATACTCAGGCTAAATCCCAGACACCTGGGAGCTAGGACCCAACTGGTCTCATGGTCACCTATCAGCAGAAGCCAGTGAAGACCTGACAGGACACCCCCTCAAAAAAGAGTCGCTCTGAGACTCTTACCAGAACAAAGACAGAAGTATACCTGGCAAAGTCCACAAACACAGCTACAGAAACACAACAAACCAAAATAAAACAGGACAGAAAATCCCAAGACAATGAAATCTACACAAAAATCACAAACCAAAACAGAGGTTGGGCACAAAATGAAACAAAACACTAGAAACAAAACCTAGACATGGAAGAAACAAAATTCATTTAAGGCTCGACTCAAACAGAACAAGTAATAAAAAACAGGACAAGAGACATTATCCTTGAGTAAAATCCCCTAGAAAAACAGACTAAGGACAAATATTTTCAAAAACTCAAACAGAACTTCACGCTCTGAACTCAGAAAACCTCATGAACAAAGGTCTCGGAAAACTTCAACCTCATAACCTGGACTATCGACTAAAGACTCCTTACTAAGGACTCAGGAATAAGGTCTCCAAACTCAAGATACTGGCTTAGGACTCCATACTAAAGATACTAAACTAGACTAAGAACTCTGAACTAAGTACTCTGGGCTACAGACTAAGATCACTGGACTGAATTCTACGGACTTTAAGGACTCATTACCCAGCAAACTTGAATACAGGACATAACACAGTAAGGCCAGAACATACCCCACTGACCTGAAACAAAGAAACAAAACATTAGTGTTTCTACTCTCAGGAAACACAGACAGACAGACAGAACAGTAAAAAAAATCAGACATGACACAAACCAAAACCGACTGACAAGAAACGCAAACACATGAGACTAGACAAACCTACTACAAACTAACAGTAACTAGAACAACTTCTTGGAAAACAAAAGGCACACAAGGCAAACATTCACTTATACTAGGATTCAGATATGGCACATATATTCAACTTAGCACATCCAGAGCAAATCAAAAAGTCCTTCCAGTCTCTAAACATGTAATTCAGGTAGCCTTCCTAACGTACCCAACTCTGA
>JBBIGC010017232.1:0-12877 GCA_037576955.1 Lepidarchus adonis | reverse complement strand
ACTTGTCACATCTACGGTGAGTCTGACCGTCCATCACCAGCTCGCTCCTATGAACACAGTTAACATAAAACACAACATCACTCCCGCTCCCCGCAAAGACACAGAACACAGCACAACACAACAAACAGTGTCCAAACTCCCCACTCCCATGATGCACCTCCCTCAGCAGCCAATGGGAGCTGCTCCAACCACTACAATACTATCCTTCTTGTACGTGAAGGCATTGTAATTATTACACTGTGTTAAATCTAACACCTCTATGTGGAGGCTGCACTGTTTCTGTGAGTTATTTAAATATTTCAAAATGATACTGTATTACAGCCACCAAGAAGAAGATTAAAATGATATAGGTATGACTTAAACAAAGAACTCAACTGATAATTGCCAATCGGTACATATACATATATATATACAGTATGCCGTCATCTTTAATGGTGTGCCATTTCTGGGTAACAACATGTGAGAGTCATCAGGAGGAAAAAAGAGGATGGACTGTCATTAGCATAGCAATTGTATGAGAAACCATGTGAATATATATTTTGCCAAGAGTGAGGGTATATAAAGAAAAGAGTAGGGGCAAACAAAGAACCCTGTGGAACACCAGTATAGAGTTTTCTAGGTGTCAACATGGATCTTTTCCACAACACCTGATAACTGTGATTTTCCAGGTAGGATGCAAACCATTGCCAGTCAGAACCAGCAATTCCAAGGTTGATGAGAGTCTCCAGGAGAACATGATGATTGACAATAGCAAAAGCTGCAGAAAGATCAAGAAAAATTGCAACCGAGGACAGCTTTGAGAATCTGTTCCTCAGTGACAGCTAGTAGCACTTTGAATCCAGATTGTCTTGGGTCATGAAGTCTATTCTGGGACATAAATGGGTTAAACTGATTATATACACCATGTGACAGAACTTTAGAGTAAAAGGAGAGAAGAGATATTGGTTGGTTATTTTATGGACCTTGAGTATGGGCTTCTTCAGTACTGGTGTGAACTGTTGATTTGAAGGTAGTAGAGACGTAGTCAAGTAATGACCAGAGAGAAGTACTGTCTGATCTTATAGTTTTTTAAATCAAAGAATATTGAACTATCAGCATTATGTGAAGCTGGTCTGGAAGGAAGTGGACAGAGTTTATGAGTAGTGGATGGAAGAGAAAATAGAGTTTTTTATAGATAAAGGACAGAAAGATGTTGCTTTGGAAGATGCCCCAGAGGAAAGAGTTGGGGAGGAAAGAGCAGAGGGAGAGAAGGAGTGAAGGTTGCAATGAGTCATTGAAGAGTTGACTGTGATTGATGAACTCTGAAGTCTGCCTAAAGGGTGAATTTGAATGACAAAAGATGATGATTGGAGAGATGGAGAGGGATAGACATAATGTCCAATGTCAGTGGTGCTGGTGAAAACAAGGTCCAGGATATTACCTGACAAGTGAACATAGGTAAGGACAGCCTCACATTTTTGTAAATATTTTACTTTTTTGGGGACAACACTAAGAAATGACAATTTGATACAATGTAAAGTTGTAAATGTATAACCTGCGTAGCAGTGAAAATTTGCTGTCCCCTTCCAAATACCTCAACACACAGCCTCAACACATACCTCAACACCTCAACACATTTGAATGTTTTCACTTAGAGGTGTACTCACTTTTGTTATCAGTTTAGAAATCAATGGGTGTGTTGAAAAGATATAATAAAATATTTACAAAAATATGAGGGGTGTACTAAGTTTTGTAAGATAGTGTATATAGCAAGATGCTATACTGTCTAAAATATAGTGACAAGAAATGAGAACAATAGACCACTATAGACAACTGTCTACAACAGAGTGCTTGGAAACCCCATAGTTCTTGCTTACTTCAGATCTAAATTAGACCATGTAAAAACCAATTATGAAATTTTACCCAGAAACCAAGGTAACGCTAAATGCATAGAGAGGTAGCTGAATCTGCAGGAGCCTTAGAAACCTTAACCTGAGAAAATATCTTTTCTCAATCAGTTATTTAACAAAAACATCATCACATTTTTCTGCTGAAAAAGTATGTACACTCCTGCTCTCAGAAGTTAATATTTTCAATTCAAAATTTCTTCAGTAGTGTTAAAAATTAAGTCATCATGTACTGCTCTTTTCAAATCTCACACAGCATTTTCATGGGTTCAGAATACTTCCAATTATTCTTTTCAAGACATTACTTCATAAGTTAATGATCATATCGAATGGTATGATTGAAATGAACTTCTGGACAGCCTACCAAATAATAGTTAAATTATTGAAGTTTGTTGTACTTGCGATCTCCTAAAGCTGTATTCACCTGGCAAGTACCAGGTAAAACCAATTATGGAAATTTACACAGAAACCAAGGTTAAGGCTAAATCCAAAGAAAGGTAGCTAACTCTGCAGCAGGATAATCTTAACAAGCAGTTCAAAACAAGCTAAACTAACCAAGTGACGACAGCTGTAGGAGTAACTGAAATAGAGTCAGTGGAAATTTAACTAGGATGTGGTAAGCCCAGTAGTTCACATACTACTCTGCTACAGCTGCAAGGTGTGTAATAGTCCAAAAAACAGAACTCTTTAGCTGAAATGAGGCCAGGATATTTCTTTAGACAAAGAAAAACCCTGTATTCCAGAATAAGAACCCTATGCTATCTGTGAAACATGGTGGTGGGAGTATTCTGGTTTGGGTCTCAATTGTAACACATAGTCCTGGATGGTTTGCCATCATTGATAGAACAATGATAGAACATTCTGTACTAGATAATTCTAAAGGAAAATGTCAAGGCATCTATCTGTGAACTGAATCTCAACAGACAGTTGGTCATCCAACAAGATGACAATCTTAAACAAACAAGTCATTATGCTAAATCATTTTTAAAGAAGATGAAAGTGAATGTTAAGCCAAAGTCCTGAGCTTAATCTAATTGAAATGTTATGGAAAGACCAAAAGCAAGCAGCTCATGTGAGGAAACCTATCACTATTCTACAGTTGGAGTTGTCCAGTATGGAAGAATGGGCATAAATTCCTCCGAGTCGATATGCAGGAGTAATCAACAGTTACTGAAAACAATTAGTTGATGTTATTGCTGCACAAGGAAGGCATACCACATAATGAAAGCAAATGTTCTCTTACATTTTCCATACATAGATATGTTATTGGATAATTTTTCTTTCAGTAAATGCATGATCAAATATAATTCTTTTGTATCATTTGTTTAACTAGGTTTTCTATTTTTAGAACTTGTTTGAAAATCTGATGATTTAAGATCACGTTCCTGTAAAAGTAAAGAACATTTTTAAAGGTTCACAAACTTTAAATAAGTGCCACTTTATACCCATTCACAATCTTCAGTAAACAGGAAATACAGATACAGAAAACAGAAAATAATTCCTGTGTCCTGAGAAAAACAACTAATAGTTCATGTTCCATCTTTTAGCTTGCTTGGGTTGTCTGTCATTGTAAGGCATCTAACATAAATTGTTTCAAAGACAGCTACGATCACTGGCTTCAGAAAACTGTCACAGCCTTTGAGAAGGTTTTATTAAGAAAATAGGTTTTGTGTTTGGAGGCTGGTAGATAGGGGACATGTATATAGATTTTTTTATAACAATGTGCATTTCATATTGATATTGAGACAACTATTTCAGATTTCGTTTTCAGGAAAAAACTAAAACCTTTTCACAGAAATAATGAGACTACCATTTCCGTATACAAGACCACTCGTACAGTATGGGCTTTACGAAGTATTATTTATGATATGAATTCCCATTATATAAGGTTTTTACATTATAACGTTGGCATAAAATAAAATGGACATGATATAATGGTCTCATTCTGTTTTGTTTTCTGTAGTTGGTGAGGTTAGTTATGCCACTCTGTGTACCAATCTAGGGTGTTAATATTGTGGCGGAGCTGGGGATTGGTCGGCCCGGTGACTGTGGGGTTGTGGGATTGTTGTGGGGTTTATTTGTGTTTATTGGTGTGCGTTTGTGTTGTGTTTGCATTAATGTTTATCTGGGGCTCATTTGGGAGGTTTTGGGGCTGTTTTATGTTAGTTTTGGGAATGGGCTCAGACATCCATTCCCCATCTCAGACTTGGGGGTGTGTTTTATGTTAATGCTCATGCTCTGAAGAGAGAGAGTGCGCTATTTTCCCAAAGAAGCTCTTTTCAGAGCTTGAGAGCAAAATAAACCGCCACTGTTCGAGAAGTCAAGACTCCAGTCCAGGTCCATTATTTCTCACGCCTCGCTACAATATATACAGTGCCCTCTACAATGTTTGGGACAAAGACACATTTTCTTTGATTAACCCCTCTGTTCCTTAGGGTAAAATTTAAAATCTAACAATTCAAATGTAATTAAAGTGTACATACCAGACTTTAAGTAATAGTTTTGTGCATAAATGTCAAAATTACAAGACTTTTTATACCAGCATCATTAGTTCAGGGATAAGAAAGCTAGGCTTGGTAAAAGGTGTTAAGAACATATGAGATCAAAATTAATCCGTGTCAAAGTAATGGCAAGAGGAAAGAGAGGAGACAGGAAAGGAATTGCCCAAGATCCAAGGCATACCAGCTCATTGGAGCACCTTGGTGGTACACTTTCATCTTCATTGATGATTGTCTAAACATACTGCTAAGGCAACATGGTAGTTTCTCAAAGCTATAAAATAGAAAATTCTAGAATAGCCATGAAAGTAACCTGATTTAAATCCAAAATCCAAAGTCTTCCACATGCTAAATAAGAAACGTACATGCACAAGTTCCTGGAACAAGCAGCAGACGAAGGTGCTGTAGCTGCAGTTGAGGTTGGTAGAGCATCACCAGCAAAAAAACACAGCACCTGGTGATGTCTATGAATTGCAGAAAATTTCATTGCTTGAAAAGCATATGCAACAAAGTACTACATTTAATAGGCCTGCTTTAATATATCTACCATTATTTTATCCCAAACATTATGGTGCCCTGAAATGAGGAAGACTATGCATACTAAAGTGTATGCATATAGCTACATTAAAGTCTGGAATGTGCACTTAAATCCCATTTAAATTTTTTTTATATAAAACTTTACACTCAGGAGCACAGGAGCAAGTCAAGAATGTAGTATATATGAGTATAACTTGACTTGGACATTTTTAATACATGTTTTAATATTTTAATGATTTAGTTTTTGTTTGATTAGGTGTCCCCTCCTTTATTAACATAATTATGTCCTCCAAACCCACTTTACCCAGTCCATTATCTAGATTCAGTCAGTATAAGCAATTGCAAAATATGAGTCAGTATTACCATGATTAGCCTAGAAGGGCAATCCAAACAACCAAAAAAAACCTCCAAACCAACAAAAACATTATGAATAAACCTGTTTTCAAGCGAGATGAGAGAAAATGGTGAATATGAGAGTTTAAAAAGAAGAAATTGTATGTATTATAACCTCTACATAGAACTGCATTATATAACACAGGCATTCCAATCACCGTTTAGCTTTCGTTTACTGGCCATACAAAAATGTCAGCAGAACTGCGGCCTACTGGCCCTTACCTGTAAATGCCAATGAAGTGCTGACAGGCTGACAAGCTGTGATATGCTGCAGAATGGGGAAAAAATCCAGTTTTCTTTTCAGCCCTATTGTGCTCAGTCAGAAAAGCATTTGCTGGCCTTAGCTACTTTAAGCATTAAGCATTTTTCAGCCAGATAGCTCTGTGCTTTTTATACAAACAGTAGTTTATATTCACGCAGTGTGGTGAAACTGACCTGTGTTTCAACTCAAAGTGACCACTTTGAGTTGCTTTCTGCTTTCTGAAAATCTGCTATACTGTCTTTAAACCTGTAGTCTAATGTTGATAAATAACTGCACACTTAAAAAATGGTCTTCATCACAAATCAGGGATACATTAAGGACCAAATAAAAAAGTGAATACATTTCAGTAACACTTTATTTAATGGGGACATTATGCATAATTTACAAATAGCTCTTGCATCCTTTAAAATATTTTAATTCATTCATTGAAAAATGTTCAGTCATTTCCTACCTGATCCTTAATATTTGTTTCTTATCATAACACTGCCTGGTTAAACAATGAAACTATAGTTTAGTTCAATTAGTTATATTGTGTTAACAATTGACATCTCAAAGCAAATTTATAGAATCTGGGTTCAAGACCCTAGTGAACGAGCCAAAGATGACAAAGGCATAAACCTCCTAATGCTGGAGTAAGGAATCTCAGGAGGAAACAAGGGAAACACTCCCTCTCTGGTCATATAAAAAATACAGAGATTTTAAAGTTTATCATAGTAAGCAAATGTCCAAGTAGAGTGCCAGAAGGAAATGAAATAATTGTTGCCCAGTAGTGTCAGGGTATTGGTTATTTAATTTGTGTTAGGTTCACATAGGTTAAGAAGAGCTGTGGTTGTAATCGCTGTAGTAGTAATGTGACTTGGCTAATTTGGGACCATTAAATCAGTCACAGTAAACTATTAAAGTACAGAAAGCAATTTTTCCTCCTACTGCATCACAGGCAATTCCAAAATTTAAACATCAGACAATCTGCTCTCAAGCAGTACATTTACACCTTTCTTCAGAACCTGAGTGTACTGGATCCAAGCCATTTTTGGGTGCGTTTCGTCTTTCCACTTAAATACCTTCAACCATTAAATGATGTATCTGCCATAGTTGATTGCAGATAGCTTAGAACATTTAAAATTAAGAAATTTGTTTGCACCTTAGACTCAAAGGTGCAATACACTTGTACTGGGTTGTTGTGTGTTTGGCAGAAATGAAAACATAATATTTGCATGAGTAGATTTCTTACATTTCAGCACAATGAATCGATGCTCGGATTCTGCAGTGTACAGAGATGCTCAATGCAGTTCTCTTGGCCTTCACTTCTCTTAAATTTTGATGAGACAACGCACAGTCGTGTGGTGCACAAGCTTTTTCTTGTTTGCATTTTATTCAGAAATGGTCCAAAAGGCTTTGAGAGCCCATCTTTTATGTGAAGGACCAGAGAGTTTTCACCATTTAGGAATACTCTTGGTGTAAGATCTTTTGTGGATAAAGGTCCTGCTTTTAAAAAAACCTTGAAAAGAGTCTTCCAACCCAATTTAAGTCCCTCACACACACACACACACACACACACACACACACACACACACCCTGCCTTGTCTCTCATTCTTCTGAGGCTTTTATCAGTAACTGGTTGGTGTCTGTTCATGAATCAGTCACTAAGCCCATTGAAATTGAGTGATGTGGAATACTGCCTTGTGCAGAATTCCCTTAGTGAGTAGCAGCATTTCTCTTTACTATCCAAGCTCATACAGAGGGATCTGCCATAGTGTACTACCTGCATTCCTGCCTAGGGTTTCAGTTTTGTGCAGTCTATATGAAAGTTTAGTGTCCTATCTGCCACATTGTGATCATGTTTCGTGCATTACTGTCGCCCATGTGAGATGTTACTCCTAACTTTACCTTTTGTTTCTACATTTCCTTTACTTTTAAATTAGAAACCACAGTAAGGATGACTGTATGAGGAGAAGGAACACAGCAAGGATTAATGATAGGATTTTATCTGACTGGAAATATTTCAGAAAATCTCAGACTATCATCTGAAGGCGTTAAGAGACATGTATCCGCTCTCCTGAAAGGTTCTTAAAAGCAGTTATAACACTAGAGGGTAATTGAACTTCCCAACAAATTGAGTTAGACACAGGTCTGTGCAATGACAAGAATGAATCAGTGATGCCTTTAATCAACGTTTTGCTTCATCAAATCACCACTATGAGAATTAGGAATTATGGTAACAAATGTCTTTGGTATTTTTATCAAATGAGTATTTTTTTAGTCTGGCTCTATATTACTGTGTGTTGGTCAATGCTGTTTCTGCCAAAGGTTGAGGTGTGATATAGGGACATATTGCTCATTCTATTGGAAAGGGGAATGTATGTGTGTGTGTGTTTGTGTGTGTGTGTGTGTGTGTGTGTCTGTGTGTGTCTGTGTGTGTGTGTGTGTCAAAAAACCAAAAGGAAAACAAACGTTTTTGACACCAGAACAATGTTAATTAAGTCATGAGTGCTGACACATTTGTAATTCCTGCAAATCAGAAATCATTCAGAAATTTAGGATCTTGTATACATTAATCTTGTAATGGTCCTGGGATGCACCTATTGGCTGAGAGTGGAGGTTTTATGGGAGCTCAGGGAATGGGCACTATTTTCCTGTTTTGTGGCTGTTATGTGTGTTATGTAATGTGCTGTGTGTTCTTGTGTGAGTGAGCTGATGGTGGATGTCCAGACTCACCATGGATGTAACAAGTATGGTAATTGATAACTTGGTGAGTTTGGCCATTCACCATTATGCCTCGCTCACGGGTTCATGCTTGTGCGCATCTTAGCCTCTAGCGGACGCACAGGTTGGCCTTTTTAAAGGCTGGTTTCAAGCAAATAAAACTTGGCCAGTTCACTGACTGGTTCAACAGCATAACCTTGTGTGCGAGTGTGTCATTTAGTGGCTCTCTCTCTAAGAAAATAGCTACACTGGTGTTCAGGGCATGGGATGGAGCTTTCCATGCTACGGGAGGTGGAGCGGCTGATTGCCGAGCTGTAAGGAGGCCGCCAGAGAACCCAGGAAAGACTCGAGAGGCCAAAATGAAGCAGAGCCCCCCAGACGGAAGCAGCGGGGAAGCGTCGAAAGAGCGACAAGCAGCTTCCAACCGGAAGAGAGTGGGAGAATAGCGCAGAAGAAGCAGCGCGCGGAACAAGGCGGCGCCCCCAGAGGCCAGCAGGAGAGCCGCACCTCCTTGAAGAGGGGGGAAGCAGCTTCGAGGCATGAAAAATCTGGACAGGCTTAGTTCATGTAGACGGCAAAAAATCCCATCCCAAAAACATCGCCTGAAGCCAGCGAACGAGATCCAGTTTTCCGGGACAACGGCGGGCAAGAACCAGTATCCCAAAATGGCAGTGAGAGAACATGAGAAGCCAGTGAGCAAGAACCGGTATCCCAAAATGGCGCAGAGAGCGTGAGAGGCCAGCGAACAAAAAACAGTATCCCAAGATGGTGGCAGCCTGTGTTGGAAGACTTGAGGGGGGATAAGAACTTCAGCTGGTCGGAGGTCAAAGCGGCACTGCTCTACCCGCACCGACCTCGTGCAGCTTCACAGTGACATTGGGTGGTGCTGCAACTATTCGCGAGTGGCCTATACGGCTTCTGTTGGCCAAGCGCGGGCCAGAAAATCGAGGAGATGCTAGCTAATGGGATTATTGAGGGGTGGTGGTTCTGCGTTGATTACAAATGGCTCAAAGCAGTAACTCGCAAAGAGCATTCAGTGCATTGACAAAGCGTTGGACCGAGTCCGTGTGGTTCAGTTCTTTAGACATGCGCAATGGCTATTGGCAGGTGGTGTTGGCCCCGGAGGCTCGGCCCAAAATGACATTCTCGATCGGGCAGGGTCTTTTGGAATTCTGTGTCATGCCTTCTGGGCTCTGTAACGCCCCAGCCATGTTCGATTGCCTGATGGAGCACTGGCAGGCATTCCTCAGTCACGCTGCGTCGTGTACCTCAACGATTTGCTGGTGCACGTGAAAACCTTCTATGCTGAGCTAGTGCACATGCTACATCCTCGCAAATGTCACTTATTTTGGCGGGAGGTAGCCTTTCTGGGCCATGTCGTAAGCGGAAAAGGGGTGGCGACCAACCCAGGGAAAGTCAGCGTGGTGAAATATTGGCCAACGTTCGGCAGCTGTGGAGCTATATGGGGTTAGCCTCTTATTATAGGCGTTTTGTGAAGTATTTTGCCACAATAGCGAGCCCATTATATCGGCTATCCCAAAAAGGGGCTGTGTTTGCATGGGGCGACGACTGTGAGCTTGCATTTGCCACATTGCATACCACAATGATCACTGCACCCGTTTTGGGACATCCAGACACCGCTCAGCCGTTCGTGCTTGACACCGATGCGAGCGATGTAGGCATCGGAGCCATGTTAGCTCATGAAAATGGTCCAGTATCTCAAAACCCGAGAAAAACTACTGTGTCACTAGGAGGGAATTTCTGGCAGTAGTAGCTGCAGAGGCACACTTCCGCCCTTACCTCTACCACGCCTCATTGATGTGGCTCATGAGCTTCAAGGAGCCAAAAGGGCAACTTACGCGGTGGTTAGAGGTACAGCCGTGTGGTGACTGCTGGCATTGCACCCACAAAGAGGAGGGGGGTGTAGCGATAGAGCGCGATTAATTAATCACTTGGCTCTGCAGGAAATTGAGAGAAGGGGCAAAGCAAAGGAAAAAAGAGAAAAGAAGACAAGCTTTGAGAATACTTAAAATGGAAAAAACAAAACAACAACAAAAATAAAAACAACCCTGCACTTCTACCCTTAATATTGTAATGGTCCTGGGGTGCTCCTATTGGCTGAGGGTAGGGGTGCATCATGGGAACGGGGAGATGTGTGCATGTTTATCCCTGTTGTGCTTGTTCTGTGTGTTTCAGGTAAAAGAACTGTACTGACACAAGTTGATTGTTATGTGTTGTGGTTGTGTGAGCAGGCTGGCGGTACAGAGAGTAATGGCTTGTCGGGTCTGAGCATCCATCGCCATTCCTCACTCACAAGTTCATGCTAGTGCGCATCCTAGCCTCTAGGGGACGCACATGGAACAGATTAGTCTTGGTCAGGACTGGTAAATAAATCTGGCAGGCATTCAAGCTTGTTCAAAGCATAAATCTGTGTGCGAGTGTTCTGTTGGCAGTTCTTCATTACCAAAGAATGGCTACTTTGGTGTCAGGTTGTGAGATTGACCTATCGATGCTCTGGGAGATCGAACGGCTGATCCCCGAGATGAAGGGGGACCTGACAAAAACCTGGGAAAGACTCGAGAAGCTGGAGGGAAGCAGTGCCCCATAGAAAGGCAGCAGAAGAGCCCTGAAAGAGAGGCTGCGAGCAGCTTCCAGCCAGAAGAGCAGCCGGAAGAGAATGGCGTCGCTGGAGGTCGCCGGGAAAAGAGAGCCGAAAGGGAGGCGGCAAGCAGCTTCTAGGCAGCGGGTAGCTTCCAGGCGATCAGTTAAAATCATGTTGACTCTGGCCTCAGCAACTTCGGGAGCATGTACAGCTGGCAAGGTTGTGCACCTGGATGGAGGCCCTTTCCATTGCTGAAATAGTGGAGCACGTGCTCGAAGCTCAACCCAGGCGATGCAGTGCAGCGGAGCAGCAAGAGGAGCATGGCCAGTGGCAGTGTTTCCAGTATGGCACGGCAGGACACATCACCTGGTACTGCCAAACCAACCACCAAGGGGGCGGCACATAGCTGCAGCAGAGACAATCGCCATTAAACAACGAAGGGGTGCCGAGGCGGGGGAGCTCATCACCTAGCAGAGTAATACAAGGCCTCCCTGCTCTGCTTTTCTTCTCTTCTTGTCTCGTCTCAGCAGCTCTCTCTGCTTTGCCGTTTGAACAAATGGATTTGATCAACTGGTCTCTGAATGCAATTGCCACTATTTTCTCCACCCGGAGTACTGGTTCGGGGGAACCTGCTTGTCCTGCTGGGACGTTCGCAGTGGGTTACATGATGGACAGCTAAGAGAAGTTGTGTGTCCTATGCTTATCTACGCTCTCAGTTGTGGATGCTGAAGATGTGTATTTATTTGTGTGTTTGGTGATGAAAGTTCTGCTGATCAGATTAGGCGGTTCTCTGGGATATCACAGACTGAAAAAAGCGGTTTCAGCTGTCGAAAAGCCGCTCCAAAGGCTGACTGAAATAATCACTGAGGTGGGCAGAATGGTCGACGCTCAAATAGTTATTGTTGCCAGAAAGCAAGACTCTCTGCTCCGTAAATTTGACGCCATCTTGGTGAGAGTGACCACTCTGCAAGATGAACAGAATCAGAACTGAAGATCAGTGAGGGACATTTTAAGGATTGAATGGCAAAATACATCTTTCTGACCTAAATTGTTTCCACCATTTGGACTCCCCCCCAACCTCCTGATCTGGCATTGAGCTAGCGCCAGAGTCTCAACTCCCACAGAATGGCTGATAAGGAGAAGACGCTCTGATATTTCCCCCTTCCTTCCCCTGTACAAGGTCACCGGAGAGGCAACAACTAGACTTTGGCTCCAAAGGCTTACACAGACATACACAAACTGATTTACACACACACATTCCTCACACATTCAAAGCTTCCTCCTCTGCTTACTCCCCTGGAGTAGGGAGGCGGGTCCGGTTTGGCGCGGCTGACCTCTGCACCGGTGCCCGATGGCCATGCAAATCACATTAAATCACACTCACACTCAAATCACATGTTGCTGCTGCATCAAAGTTATGTTTCTTATAGCTGCTGAAAGTATTGAACCTTTTTCTAAAAGTGACACTGGCCCAGAGAAGGATGGGCTCCCCCAGGACTCTGGTTCTTCTCAAGGTTTCTTCCTCATGAAGGAGTTTTTCCTTCCATTTGGCTTAATGACTATTGTGAAGAGCTTTGTGATAAACATATTTGTGAAAAGCTCTTTATAAATATACTTTGAAATTTAATTGAATCTGAAACAGAGAAGAACAAAAAATATTTTAAAGTACAAAAACAAATCCCAATTTGACATAAAGATTCAATCTCTGATTGTATTTATAATATGTATGAACTATTTACAGTGAAACAAAATAGAGAAGCTTAGAGAATCACACAACAAAATATAAACAAAATGTGTAAAAGAAAAAATGAGCTTCCTGGAAACAGTTTACGCTTTAGTGAAGATTAGCATTAAGAAAAACCAAGTGCCTCAGCTTTGTGGGGTTAAGCCTTAGCTGCTGTCCTATCATGTGCTCTCTCTCTTTCCTTCTCCTTCCTTCTGTTTCCACTGTTGCTCTCTGTGCATGCGTGGTGTGTAACTCTCGCCGCCCATCCTA
>JBBIGC010017216.1:0-12879 GCA_037576955.1 Lepidarchus adonis | reverse complement strand
GTGTGTGTGTGTGTGTGTGTGTGTGTGTGTGTGTGTGTGTGTGTGTGTGTGTGTGTGTGTGTGTGTGTGTGAGCGTGCGTGCGTGTGCGTGTGCGTGTGCGTGTGTGTGTGTATGTGTGTGTATGTGTGTGTGTGTGTGTGTGTGTGTGTGTGTGTGTGTGTGTGTGTGCCAGAAAGAGAGCACAAGGAGATGTAAAGTGAGAGAGACAGACCTACAGAGAGAAAGAGAGAGAGAATATCATCTTGTCACAAAATGTCAGGCACTGAAGGAAACGTTTGAAGGTCAGACAGCACCATTAAAAAACATTATTTCTCTGACCTGTTGATCCCCACAAACATGTGCGCTTTCATGAATCCCCCATCAGCTGTGGCACAATGTCAACTACTGTGCATAATTTCACCAATTTCATACTTATTGGCTTAATCATAAGCTAGCTATGTTAATGCATTGTCAATGAGCTGTTAATGAGCTCTTAATGAAGTCTTCCGATGAAAATTAAATCACATCCACTCTGTGAGAATCTCTCTATACTAGTCTGATTCATTTATTACACACAGGCCAAGGCCAAGCTTACTAACACCATGATGAATTTGTTTTTAGGTAGATGGAAACATAGACTGGCTTGTCAGTTGTTTTTTAATGTTTTTTTTTTATCTACTTCCTTTTTAACAAAATATTTAGTTTACAGAGGTGAGTATATTCATGGTTTTACATCAGAAACACTGAGTAGGTTTGGCAGTGAAAACACATGGGTGGCTAACCATTGTGATGCAAATAGAAGGCCACTAATGGTTTAGCTGTGCTGCATTTACCTCTTGCTATCGGACAAGTAGGCCAGACTTGGTTCCCAAAAAATTTGTCTACGCAACCATTTCTGAACGTCTGGGGGTCAATAAGTGATATCCACTTCATCCTACTCTGCAGCCTAGAGTCCCAAGAAGGAAAAGACTTTTTATTTGCATGTTTATTTAAAAAAAACATTTACAAATTGTAAGGGGCGTGCGCCGTCAGACCCCTGCAGTACTCCTCTAAACTGGTAGGGACAGACGGCCTACCAGAGCGGGTAGTGCAGCCGCCATCAGCGGTAATGATTTCCACCTGTAGATGAGGGTATAAGAAGGCTTCTCGCCCTCACTACTAGGCTGGTCCATTGTTCGTACTTCGCGTTACAATACCAGCCGGTAATTTGGTCAGGTCGAGACAGTGTTTCTCTTTGCCGTACTCGGCCGTTCTCCTTCAGTATTCCTGTCCTCTTGTTCGAAGTTTCTATTGAGCTATTTTCTGTTCAGTCCCTGAGTCATATCTATGTGTGTGCTGGGTCTGTCCACGCACACTTAGTGAAACCACCGCGTAGTGAAGTGATAGAAAGCATTTCAAAACAGCCCTTGTTTGAGTGACTTTGCCCTGCTCTCCCCTCTCAGGGCATTATTTGTGTAACGTGCTGGCTCCCCCGCCAGCACGTTACACAAATATAGCTTCTTTACACTTAAAGCCCATCAAAAATATGCAAACAGCCTTTATCTTAGCATGTATGTCTTCACATAAAAGTACAACTAATTAGTGTTTAAAGTATGCTTTCAGCAACAGTCACATATCTATAAAATAAATACAGGTGGATAAGTAGGAGTAAGTGGGGAGTGGTATATAAAATCTATCTATCAATGGAGTGAACACAACTTATGACAGAAGTGCACGACAACGAAATGCAATTTCTGCAATTAACCCATCCACCCGGGGAGCAGTATAGCCTGACAGTACTTTGCTCAAGGGTAAATCAATAATGCCTAGACCAGGACCTGCAACCCTTCAGTAACAAGAGCAAGTTGCTAAAAGCAGGTGGTTTTTCTCCATTTTGGAGGATTTGGTTGATGCTAGTTTCTGGATCTAAATTATTTGATTGTTATGCGCATTATAAACATGTATTTAAATAATACTTTATGTACTGTGCCTTCCATGGAGCATACAACATCACTTCTTGTTGGAGACAGCAAAGTCATCAGTAATGCATTGCATTGGTAATAATAAATAGGGCATCAAAATATGTGGCAATTATTTTTTTGTACACATAAAATTTAATACATTGAACCATTAAAAAACTGAAAAAATTACACACTTAGGGCCCCTAATGACTCAAAGGCCCTAAATGACTGTGAATACCACTTGTAGCTAGAATCAGTCTTGGTATTCCCACTGAAAGAAAAAATGCATTACATTTATTTGACTCAAATAGACTGAAATGTGTAAATCATTTCTGCATGAATAAAAGAGATTGCATTAGCACAATGTTATCTTCCAATTTGCTTGCTTTGAAAATAAGTGTTTCCTGTTATATAATTCATTATAGAATGTTATATATATTTCATAATGTAGAAATGATGTACATGCATTACCTTTTCCAGTGCATGTTCTCTGATGAACTGCACATGCTCCCTAAGGACAATCAAGTGTAAAAGGCTGTATTTTTAAGCTCAGTAAAAATTACAAAATGCAAACACTCAGCCAAGACATATTTGGTCTTTCAAATTCTTTTATTTAGGTTTGCACAGGAGCTCTGACACCAATATGGAATGTAAACACATATCACATATCTAAAGATAATACCCATTTGCATTCACTGCTTCTGTAAAGTAAAATATGATCACGGATTGTTATAAGTACAAAAATAAATACAAGAAAAACTTAAGATATGGGATTGTTAAAGAATTTACAGCCCAATCCTACTCTACTTGGTGGCAACCTGATGTGGAACCTAATCAAATCCTTGAATCACACTTTTCCAGCAAACCATGATTGCTACAGTGTTAATGTTGTGATCTGGCTGATAAAGCATGTAATCCTGATCTTAGGCCAGCGCTAGTTTCTTTCAGCATTGCAGTTATTAAAATTGTTTTATTTAGTCCAGGTTAGATAGGAAGTTGTCAATTAGCTGATTTTGTTTTTTTAAAAAGATGTAAATGCAGTCTCTCTAGAACATGGAAAAAATTGATGCATACCGTATTTGCCGGACTAAAAGGCTCACCTGAATATTAGCCGCACAAGCTAAAATGAGGGGAAAATCCTGCTTTGTTCATAAATTAGCCGCACTGGAATAAAAGCCGCAGGTGTTTTAATGTTTAAGTATCATATGTAAGAGAATATGCACAACAGGGATTGTCAGGAAAGAGATGACTGTTTGGTAACACATTCTTTTTATTAACATTTTGAGCTCGGTACATATTTGCATAACTTTTTATGTATTGTACAAATACCGGTAATTACAAGTACGAAACATTTACTGTGCTGTTTAAACAAGTAACAAATGTCCTGTATAACAATAACCTATAGCACACCAGAAAAATATAATCGGCCTCCCTTTCAGGCTAAGATGCAGTAACACGGCTTTCAGTCGGATCTGCACAGTTGAAACCCCTCGCCCGTTTGCTCTCTGTGTGTTCACCCAGTCTTCAATAAAGTTTTCAAGTTTGGGCCATCTGCTTTTATTACCTCTGAAAGCTTTTTTTCGCCTTTTTGGACTGAGCCAGTTCTTCACACTGGCGTCTCCAACGTCTCACCATTTATTTGTTTATGCCAAGGCTATGTGCAGCAGCTCTGTTTCCCTCGTTTAGAGCCAAATCAACTGCCATTAATTTAAAAGCTGCATCATATGCATTTCTTTGGTTTACCATAATGAGGGTTTGTGAATGAAAGCTTCCTTTGCTCCTGTAATACCCGTCTTGCTCTTGCTAATCTTGTCTCTTTTTCGCGCTAATTCGTACAGCACTACTTTGCCTGGCGGACGGACATGTGACCAACATACCACTCTTTTCCCCCGTGACTGTCTGATCAAATGCCTTTCTGCCAAGCAAAGTAAGGCCGTACAACAGCAGAACAAACCAAAACAAATCCTCTTACGATATCACAATAATCATGAAAACTCCATAGAAAAGCCACACCGTATTATAAAGTGCAGGGTTCAAAGCTTGTGCAAAAAGTAGCGGCTTAAAGTCAGGAAATTACGGTAGTTACTTTTTATTCCAAAAAAAACTGAAAAAAAAAACATTATTATGGCACTCTGCAGAAGTTTGGGCACCCTACATAATCAGCACTTAGTAACACCTCCTCTGGCAGATATCACAGCTTGTAAATGCTTTTTATAGCAGCTTAATGTCTTTCAATTCTTGTACTTGGGATTTTCTCCCATTCTTTTTTGCAAAAGGCTCCTAGTTCTGTAATATTCGTTGGTCGTCTTGCATGCACAGATCTACCCACAATAATTCAATGATGTTTAAATCAGGGGACTGTGATGGCAATTCCAAAACCTTCAGCTTGCGTCACTTGAGGTCGTCCATGGTGGATTTCGAGGTATGTTTAAGGCCATTGTCCTGTTGTAGAAGCTCATCCTCTTTTCAGCTTCAGCTTTTTTTTTTACTGATGGTGTGATGTTTGCCTCCAGAATTTGTTGGTATTTAGTGGAATCCATTCTTCCTTCCATCCTTGCAATGTTTCCTGTGCCACTGGCTGCAACACAAACCCAAAGCATGACAGATCCACCCCCATGCTGAATGGTTGGCAAGGTGTTCTTTTCATGAAATGCTGATTGTGGCCAAAGAGTTCTATTTAACTTCATCAGTCCACAGCACTAGTTTCCTAAAAGCATCAGGCTTCTGTAGATGTCCTTTTGCATACATTTGACATTGGATTTCATGATGGGAATGCAGGTAAGCTTTTCTTCTGCTGACTCATCCATGAAGGTCTTGTGGAATGCTGCAGCACCACTCCTGAGTCTGCTAAATCATCCTGCAGGTTTTTTGCAGTTAAATGGGGATTTTGATTTGTCTTTCTGACCAGCATACCAGCAGTTCTCTTGAAGAGTTTTCTTGGTCTTCCAGATCTCATCTTGACCTTCACAGTTCTCCTGAACTGCCATCTTTTAATTACATTTCTCACTGTGGAAACTGCAAGCTGACAACACTTTGCTATCTTCTTGTAGCCTTCTCCTGCATTGTGGGCATCAATAACTTTCATTTTCTTGCGCTGGGCTGGGGGGTTGGAGGGGAGGGTTTGTGGGGGTGGCCCTGCTGGGCTAGACTGCTGGGCTAGACTGCTGGGCTAGACTGGCTCTCCTCTCACTGTTGGGTCTGGGGATGTCCCACCCCCGTCCACTGTTTGGGGTCTTGCCGTGCGTGGGGGGGGGGGGCTGGTCCTTTTATGGCAGAGACCCCCGTGTTGCCCCCAGAATCCCTCGGTATTATCTTCCCTGCAGGGATGGGGACCAGTTGAGGCCAGTAGGGGACTTGTTTATGCGGATAATTGTTGTGTAATTTTGTTGTCAGCACATTCAGCTATGTAAAGAACATAGTTTAAAAGGAATATTAAATTAATTCAGATCTAGGATGTCTTATTTTTGTATTCCCTTTATTTTTGAGCAGTGTATACCATATATATTATAATAATAGCCTGTCTCTTTTTGATGCCCATTTCCATTGAACACCGGGTTTGAAACATAGAAATAGAAATAGTAAACGCAGAACACTAATCCGTACACTAATTCTCTTTTTGTTCCACCCTCCTGCAGTGTATCATACTGTAAGTACCTTTTCGTATCAAAACTGTTTTGTTGTCGGATGCTATCAAGAAATGGAGAAAGTCTAAACAAAATTTCTTTGTGCCCTTTTGTCTCCATGTTGTTACCTTTTACCTTTTCCCGTTTTTCGCCATGACTGTGACCGTCTCCAACTCAGTCACGCACTTCCTGTTCATTTAATTGTTTTTTGCGAAGTCTCTGTCTGTGTCGCTATCTAAAATCTTAACTGTTTTTTTACCTACTTCTAATTAATCTTACGAATAGCCTACTTTCTACTTTCGTTATATTCTACTTTTTTGTTGTTTTTACTCAGCAAGGAGCGCATTTCCTCTCCCGGTCCCACAACAACGAAAAGTAAAGCCTTCTACCTACCCGTGACTAAGTGTGAATATAAATGGATCTTACTGGGCTCCTTGTTTGTACAGAGTGCTTTATGTTTAGCTCTTCTTTCTTCTCCATCGCCAGTAATAGTTTAGACTTTGTTTGCGAGAAGTGTCAGTTAGCCTCAGGCTGATGCAGCTGAAACCGATGGAAAACATAATTTGATTTAGCGTTCAAACTCCGCACGGTATATATATATACACATACACAAACAGTATCTTACAAAAGTGAGTATTGCCTTTACATTTTTGTCTAAACCGCTGACCCTAATTGAAAATGTCCAAATTGTGCCCAATTATCAGTTTTCCCTCCCCAGTGTCATATGACTTGTTAGTAATACATGGTCTCAAGTGTGACTGGGGAGCAGGTGTGTTAATTTTGGCGTTATTACTCTCACACTCTTTCATACTGGTCACTGGAAGTTCAACATGGCACCTCATGGCAAAGAGGATCTGACAAAAAAGTATTTGGCAGCCACCGATTCTACAAGTTGTTCCACTTAAAAAAGATGAGAGAGGTCTGTAATGTTCATCATAAGTACACTTCAACTGTGGGGGACAAAATGTAAAAAAAAAAACAACTGGAAATCACATTGTATGATTTTTAAAGAATTTATTTGTATAATGGTGTAGAAAATAAGTAGCTACAAATAAGCAAGAAAGGTCCCCAGCACACATCCAGGCCTATCTAAAATTTGCAAGAGACCATCTGGATGTCATGTGGTCAGATGAGACCAAAATGGAACTCTTTGGTATAAATGCCTCTCGTCGTGTTTGGAGAGGGAAGAATGCTGAGTTGCATCTGAAGAACACCATACCCACTTTGAAGCATGGGGGTGGAAACGTTATGCTTTGGGGCTGCTTTTCTTCAAACGGACAGGATGACTGATCCATATTAAGAAAAGGATGAATGAGGCCATGTATCATGCGATTTTGTGCAAAAACCTTCTTCCATTAGTGAGAGCACTGAAGATGAAACATGGCTGAATGTTCCAGTATGACAATGATCTCAAACACAAAGGAGTGGCTACGTAAAAAGTATTTTTACGTATTTTAGGAGTGGCCTAGCCAGTAGAATGGGTTAAAATACCAGCTACAGTGTTTGCAAACCTGGTGACTTCTGTCATTGCCAACCAAGGTTACATTACAAAGTATTGAGGTCAACTCTAGTTATTGACCAAATACTTATTTTCTGCACCATTAAACAAATAAATTGTTTAAAAATCATAAAATGTGATTTCCTGTTTTTTTACATTCTGTCTCTCACAGTTGAAGTGAACCTATGATGAACATTACAGACCTCTCTCATCTTTTTAAGTAGGACAACTTGCAGAATCTGTAGCTGCCAAATTTATATTTGCCCCACTGAATTATCTGTGACCCTACAGCTTACAGCGTTGTTGAGAGAGAGTGCGGCATTATTCGCATTTGACTATTATGGGAACTATGGGAACATAGAATTATAATGCATATGTAGCTAAAGAAAGCTACCTAAAGTGGTCTTCAGAGTTAATGTGGTTAAATGTGTACTAGTTAAGTGTGCCAGACAAAACTGACCTCCTGAATTAAACTTTATGACAACTTGTACAAGTGAGAAATGTTTCGACTGGTGCTGAGTAATGAATAAAACCTTTTACTTTTGATAGTTAGATCTAGACAGATTTAAGAGCTAAAAAACTGCAAAGCTGAAGTTCAAATTGTTCATGTACACTTTAATTGCACACAATTTAAAGTGGAACTGAAAAATTCCAGTATGAAGTTAACAGCAGTCTTGCCTGAAGTGAGTAAAAAACAGACAAAGATGCTATTTCAGTGATCCAAACAGCATATGCTAAAACATAAAACAGTGGTAAAGGAGATTTGTGGGAAAAACAATCCTGTATAATCAAATGGCTAATATGTGGTTTAAAGTTACACAAACAATGCAAATCTCTACAGTTTACATTGTTTACAGTGTGGTTCCTGCCTGTCTGTCACCAATTCCCATTCCCAAACCAAATCTTTAATCAAAATTCAGATCAACAAAAAATCATTGTCAATTAAATTTCCCCACCAATGGTGCATTCCAGATCAAAATCAGGTCAGATAAATGAAAAACAATATATAATGTATATCCTTGTGAACGGTCTCCCACACACACAACACCAAGACGCTGGTTTCAGGCAAAAATCCCCCTGAAGTTTATTAACAGAAATTGTGAGATTTAAACAAAAACCTTGTCCCGGGGCACCTTTTTTGGTCAGGTCCGAAAGAGGGACTGCCAGGGATAAATCTCCTGTAATAGTCCGCCAACCCCAGAAATGCATGTACCTGTGTTTTTGTACGAGGTATAGGAGCGGCCAGTATGGCCCGGACCTATTCCGGGCCTCAGCTAAACCCAGGTGGCCTTTCTTAGGGTTAGGCATTAGTCCAGCCCGTCTCAGAGACTTGAAAACGCTCCGTACATCCCTGAGGTGCTCCGGCCAGCTTTCTGAGGGCTCTTACTTTCCTCGATTATCCCCAGGTCCCATGTTTTCTGTATTACGGCTTCCATCATGGCCCTGCGAGCTTCAGGCACTTGATAGGGCCACTGGTTCACCACAACCCCGGCGGGGGTACAGATGTCATGCTGTACCACCTGAATCTTGCAAGGGAGAGAGGAGAACACATCAGAAAACTGATTGATCAGTTCACCCAGCTTCTAGCGCTGCGTCCCATTTACCTGCTCACCCAAGTGTACCACAGACCGTGCCAGCAGGTCTCCGCTCTAGGTACCCCAAGCCGACATCTGGGGGGCCGGCTCGATCCACTCGATCTCATGGGCCACAGCGCGGGAAGTGGCCTCCATTGCCAGAAGAAGCACTCTCGGGTTAACTGATGAGACAGATCAGAAATGGGGTTAGTGGTGAATGGGGACTCATTTTCCTGGTCCCGATCCCCCAGGAGAGGCTTCTAGAACTGGGGATGAGATCATGAGATGTGACGGTGGCCCCTGTGTCCAAAACGGCAGGGATCTGTCTGCCCTCAATACATGTGGTCGTGTAGGCGCAGAGCCCCTGTGCATGGAGCACCCAGCCATCCAGGCTTTACTAGGCCCCAGTTGTGAACGTACCCCTGGATCGGTGGGCATAGGTTAATCCCGGCCGGATCTGGGAAACCTCCCCTGGGAAGCCCAAAATGACGCCCCGCCCATGGGGCATTCCAATGGCCCCCAGCGAGGAACAGAGACAGAAGAAGGAGGAGGAGGAGGAGGGGTTCTTTTTGCCGGTGCTTACTGCTCAGGTCTGCCATCACGAGCCTGTGAGCGGGCAGCAAACTACAGCCAGCTGAGACACGATATGCAGCTGTGGAACGTGAAGCCTTAGCAATTCCCTGGGCTGTGCATGAACTAAAGTATTACCTTACGGGGAGACATTACACGCTGGTCACAGACCATGCATCGTTGCAGTGGATGGCTCGGGCAAAGGACTCCAATGCGAGGGTGACACGCTGGTTCTTGAAAAATGGGGTGAATGTCACATGGCCTTGGGCAAACATGCGTCACCTTCCCGCTCCAATGTGGGAGAACTGCCTCACTCAGGTTTCAGCACCTGGGACAGCGCCAGTTCGCCGATCAAAAAGCACTTATCCAGAGTCCATGTTTCCCAGCGGAGACCTGCCCATGCATGGTGTCAGATTTGGCTCGATTAAAATCTGAGGGGGACACTTTTAAGAAGCGGCTCCGCAGAGACACGTGTGCTCAGCGTTCATGTTAAGTTGGGCAGAAAACCAGGGGGGAAATTAACTGTTCAAAACAGCATGGAAAGGAACTAAACATACAAAGTTTGATGCAACTAACAGCCACTGCAGAACAAACTGCTGTATGAAATAATTACAAATGATTTAATGTCTCATGTCTTAACACTGTTTTAAGATGTATTTGTTTATTTATTTTTGGAGAGATATGCAAGGATTTGTAAGACAAAACAGTAACAAACAAAGTCATGCACACCCTATCACTGCAGCTGAAAAATAAAGGAAAGGTGTGAGATAGATGAGGAGCCTGCAGAGCATGAGCAGGGTGTATTCCTGGGGAACATAGCTGTCAATCTGTGAGCAATCCTGTGTGGCTCCACTTTCTGAAATGGGCGGAAAAATCTGTGTTTAACAGTTTACCTCAGTGGCCCAGAGGCCCTGGCCTTGCCACATCTGTGATGCGGGACGTGTTGAAGGAGGGCTAAAGGGGGCCACTCCAATGCATTACACATCAATGCGTTTAGAAAAACTGTTCATGTGGAATCCCAGAGCTGCTAACTCACTGTAGCTGAACAGCAAGCCTGGGGTGTCTGCAGTTACTGAGACTGACGCTTTATCCAGGTGTTGTCTCACACTCTCTCTAACACACACACACGCACACACACTCATGCACATACACACACACGCACACACACACAAACAAAGACACACATGCCTACACACACTCACGCGAACACACACACAGACACTCATGCAAACAAACACGCACACTCACGTACACTCAAGTGAACACACACACACTCACGCATACACACATGGACACACACACTCGCACACTCATGCAAACAAATACACACACTCACGCAAACACACGCGCACTCACTCAAACACGCACACACACACACACACACACACACTCAAGTGAACACACACACACTCTCGCAAAAACACACACACACACGCAAACACACACACATATGCACACTCACACAAACATACACACATATACATACACTCACGCAAACAAACAGGCACACATGCACACGCACACACAAACACGGACACACATGCACACGTACAGACACACAGACACACATGCACATGTACAGACACACAGACACGCATCCACACACCCACACAAACACATACACACACACACACACACACAGGCATGCACACACATGCACACGCACAAACACACACTCACACACTAACGCAAACACAAACACACACACAAACACACACACGGACATGCACGGACACACATGCACACGTACAAACACACAGACACGCACATATCCACACACACACAAACACACACACAGACACGCACACACCCACACACACACATACACACACCTAGGCACGCACACACATGTACACACACAAACACACACGCAAACACACACTCACACACTAACGCAAACACACACAAACACACACACACACAGACACGCACACAGACATGCACACGAACAAACACACACACGCAGACACGCATGCATACACACACACTCACACAAACACATACATGCACACATGTGCGCACACTCATTCCCTCTGGTCCTTTTCTTCTCTTTCTCCCCCCATCTCACACACTCCTTTTAGAACATTTCAGGTTCCATCTTTTTCCTCTCTCTCTCTCTCTCTCTCTCTCGCTCTCTCTCTCTCACTCTCTCTCTCTCTCGCTCTCTCTCTCTCTCTCTCTCTCTCTCTCTCTCTCTCGAGCACATGTGTCCAGTCAAGGACTCGTCCTGTGTGCTGTACATCACTGAAGGTATTGGGCTGTAATTCTGTCCCGTGTTTATGGAGTCGTGTCTCTCGCTACATGAACCTGACAAATGGCCAAAAGGCAAAGCAAACCATGATCCTACATCACACACACTGCAGTACTGCGTTTACTAAAATACTGTACTATTTCAGTGGGGTACTTCAGTACTGTACTATAATCATTGTAGTACTCCAGTACTGTACTGTTTTAAGTGGAATACTTCAGTACTGCATTGCTTTTAGAGGAGGACTTCAGTACTCAACTGTTTTAAGTTGAATACTTTAGTACTGCACCACTTTTAGAGGAGTACTTTAGTACTGTCCCACTTTTAGAGGAGTACTTCAGTACTGTATTGCTTTTACTGAAGTACTTCAGTACTGTACCACTTTTAGAGGAGTACTTTAGTACTGTACCACTTTTAGAGGAGTACTTCATTACTGCACTGCTTTTAGAGGAGTACTTCAATACTGTAGCAATTTTAGAGGAGTACTTTAGTACTGTACCACTTTTAGATGAGTACTTCAGTACAGCACTGCTTTTAGAGGAGTACTTCACTACTGTATTGCCTTTACTGAAGTACTTCACTGGTGTGCTTTTTTAAGTGAAATATTTCAGTACTGTACTGTTTTAAGTGGAGTACTTCAGTACTGTACCACTTTTAGAGGAGTACTCCAGTACTGTACCACTTTTAGAGAAGTACTTCAGTACTGTACCACTTTTAGATAAGTACTTCAGTACTGTACCACCTTTAAATAAGTACTTTAGTACTGTACCACCTTTAGAGAAGTACATCAGTACTGTATTGCTTTTACTGAAGTACTTTAGTCGTGTGCTGTTTTAACACACATCGATTTTATGCATTAGAAGGATACATTGAATCATGCATTGTTTTGGTTGTTGCATCGATACAGATCAATTAATTGTTACATTCTTATTCAGTACTCTACTGCTTTTAAAGTGTGATGTATTTTAGTATTGTACCATGATTACTTTAGTATTTAAGTACTATATTTTGTTACTGTAGAAGTTTTGAACTTGACTGCTGCTTCTGGAGTGTGTCAGTACTGTACTGCTTTTTATATTTTAGTACTGTGTTACTGTTCGTCACTGCACAGCTATGTGTTACAATGTTCTTCAGTATTATATCCATGTTCCTGGAGTATTTCAGTACTGTACTGATTACATTTACATACATCAGTGTTGTAATGATATTTGTAGGCTTTCATGGGCTCTTGATCACCTGTGACAGATGTTTAGTATATATCATTGGATTATGTCTGAGCCCTAACTACATAAAACTGCTTTAATGTGACTGCTATAAATATTCTCAGGGGAAATATGTGTGTGTGTGTGTGTGTGTGTCTGTGTGTGTGTGTGTGTGTGTGTGTGTGTGTGTGTGTGTGTGTGTGGGGGGGTGTGGGTGTGGGGGGGGGGGGGGGGGGGGAGGAAG